>JAVXUM010182914.1:0-11099 GCA_035590655.1 Pouteria glomerata
AACTCTAGGCATCTGAGATGAATTGGATTGGGAAATTGAACTTGTCTTGCCCATTGTTCTTCATTAATTGTTAGTTTGAATCCTTTTACATTTCTTGGTACTTTCTTAAAACCAAAAATCATTTCAAACCAGATTTTCATTTCTATTTCACATTCATGTGAGTTGTTTGTTTTTGCTAATTTCTTCCATTAGAATCATTCCTTACCATTGCACAAAAGGTCCCTGTGGAAGATGACCCGGTATTTACCGGATTAAATTGTACTACAACAATCCCTTGCACTTGGGGGAATCTATCTTAATTGTCTTCACTTACTAATTTTAGATCTGAATTTACATTTCAAGGTGAGGTAATTAAGAAGATTGTAGCAGATCCAAACAAACTAATAATCATTCATTACAAATCTAAAGGGATTTAAATGATGAAGCATAATTTAGAACAATGATTGAATGACTTGGTTACAATATTTAGTTCATGTAATTGAAAACTTAAATCAAACACTTGGAGCGCAAAAGCTATAAAGAGTACATGTAAGTTCTACATTAACAATCCACATACAATTTCCCCAAGAAAGTGTATAAGAATTCTAATTGGCAACTTACATATAACTGATATAAATTATACAAACGAGGATCAATCTAAAATTAATAATTCATGAATTCAATGGATCCAAACATTTCAACCATCATTCGTAGAAAATTCTCAAGAAAATTTAAGCATTGAAAAACAAAGTACCTTAAAAATCCACATACATCATCTACTCTCCTTGATTTGAATTCAAGCAAGAGAACTACTTAGCTATAGATAAAGAGAAAAGAAAACTTGAATTGAATTGAAACATGCATATAAAAGGAATTGAAATTTTCTCACTAATCAAGCAAAATCTACTTTCTTTCTCAACAACTATATATCTACTTTACTCTATATCTATCTACATAGCTGAATGTCTAATCTCTCATCAATTATCCTCTATTTATAGCACAATCTAAATGTTTAGAATGACTAAAGAGCCCTTAAAATTAATGATAAATTAAAAAATTCTATAGAAACTCGCATGGTTTGAACCAAGGTGCGAACCAAGATTGGTTCGAGCCTTAGTTGGAACCATAGGTTATTTTGAAGCCTTTGCCCATTGTTATTTGCACCAAAGTATGAACTAATGGTGGTTTGATCCTTAGTTCAAACTATATCTTAATACTTATAAAATTTTAAAACTCCAATGTTGATTTGCCCATTGTAGTTTGAACCATTTCATGCCTTTTGATGCTTTTTTGGCTTTTTGATGCTCCACCTTCTGTTGTTTAAACTTTGGTTCATACCATATCTTTAACACTTTATTTCTTTATCCTTTTTAAGCTTTTTTCCTTCTTTTTTTTGCCTTACAATCAACGGGACTTCTTCTACTTGTATTTTTATATTGATTAGACCTCCAATTACATAGAATTAATTCTTGAAAATTGCAATTAACACAAAATGTAAGTGTATAAGAAATATATAATAAAACTAAGTCTTAAGTGAATGTATTTGTGTAATTGGCATATCAAAAGTGTATAAAACTGTAATTATTTTGTGCTAATCAGGACTCACCCACTTTGAATCTGAGATAGGGTAAATAATACCTGTATCTAACAACTTAAGTACTTCCCCTTTAATAACCTATTTCTTGTTGAGGTTTAGCTTACGTTGCATTTACTTCACCGGTTTGGTATCAACTTTGAGGTATATATGCTGAGTACACATATAGTTTTGAGTCAAATAGAAGTATAAAAGCCTTAGAAAAGTTGTTAGATAACATTAAAATTTTGGAACAAACTACATAGAGCCAAAATAGAAAAAAACATAGGAAGATAACTAGGAGGATGCGCTACTGATAGCAAAAACCAGGAGATTATTTATGCAAGAAGACTGCACTAATTCGTGGGATCACCACGGGAAGGGTGAGGGAGCGAGCTTCTCGCGAAGTGAAAGTCTCAGCTTTCCGAGTTTCTATTTTTTGAATCTTATATGTTCCAAGTTTGAAGATGTATAAGCATTAGATGTATCTAGGGTTCCACATAGATAAAATAATCATCGTTTGTGAGCCAAAACAAGATTAAATTGTTCTTGCAATTGCTTAGCCAAGGATTTGTTTCATAAGAATTTGAATCATTGAAGCGTTAAGGATTCAACAAAAGAGAGTTACTAAGGATTTGGTGTCGTACCTTAGAGGAGTTAGTGAGCTTTCGCTAAAGGAATTGGTGTATCGAGAATTCGAGTAAACATCAACATATTATAGAGTCGAGGAGTTAATCTATCAAAAGTTTTGACTTTGTAACCAATGTTTTGTTTTTCAGTGAAAGTTTTTAGAGATTTCCCTTAGTAAGTTTTTTTGTTTCAGATATTGCCTTTTCTATTTAGTTTTTGTCTGATTAGTTGATTAGATAACTAGTATAATATAGAATTTCAGGGAGTAATAGCTAAAATCTCTACTTGCTTTAGTAAATTATTATATAGTTCTATAGGTCGAGTAGGCATACAAATATATATTCTAGTTGAATAAACTTTTAATTGAATACATAATATATACATAAGGGAAGAAATTTGCATGACGAATGTGTTGTATGTTTTATAAATAATTTTTATACACTATGTAATGAGTGCATTCGACTCTTACTCTTATTATATAAAAGGTTAAGAGCTCGAGCAGGGAGATAAACATCTCAAATGAAATAAATCTATGAAAAAATGTGCATAAACTAAAAGAGATGGTTCCCCTTAAAATAACATAATGATATTACTCACAGAAAAAACAATATTTTCATAAGATAGTTTTTCTTCTGTAATATATATTGAGTACATAAAGTGCACATCTGAAAGATGAGGGCTGCAAATCAAAATCTTAACCAACTTGGATCCAGACCAATTTTAACTGGAGTGTGTTTATACTTTAAAATGAGGTATAATATATATTTTTTTATAACTTAGGGTGTTCGAACCAATTTACGTGCGCCTCAACTAATTTTTAAGACCCTAAAGTCGACTAATCCCTAGAACTTAAAAATAAATTATTAAGTAAACCCTCTAGTGGCTTTGAAGAGTATACCCAAAGTCTTATTAATGGAACCAACCCTCAGGGTTATGACGTATATTTTTTATGAAATCATCGTATTATTAAAATATTTTAATATATAAGAGTGACTTTTTTTTAAAAAATAAATAAATGGATATAGTACAAAAATCATCCTTACAGTTTATTCTTTGTGTTATTTTAGTTCCACACATTTCAATTACAATAGTTACACCTATATACTTTTGGTTAAGCAGCAATTTAGTCATTCTATTAGTTGTCCATTACACACAACCATTAAACTGAGAGTAAAAACAAAATTTTCTATACAGTTTACTTTCAGTGTTACTTTAATCATTTACGTCTCAATTGTAACAACTAAATTTCTACACTTTCGATGTATATTTAAAATATATTTTATTTAATTATTTTTAATAAATAACATAATCTAAAGTGTATTTTATTAAATTATATGAAAATATTTTAATTTGAAATATATATTATTAAATTATTTTTAATAAATAATATAACTAAATCACATTTAATATATTTTCCTTTTATTTAATCAAATTAGTTTAATAAATAATATGATTAAATTAATAAATTAATTAAAATAATATTTAATTAATATGAGATATATTTTATTAAATATGATTATTTTTTTAAAAATTAATAATATTAAATATTTTATTCAAGGTTGATTCAATGATCTCATTAGTAGTGGATGTGATTAACAGAATTGAATAAAAAAAAGTCACACATATAAATATATCCTCTTGAGTTAAATATCTAGACAAAATTATATATAAAACTGTAGAAATAAAAAAAGTTCAAAAAATAACAATTCTAGGATCGTTTGGTAGCATTATTTTTTTTCTATTTTATTTAATGCTTTGTTTTTTACTTTCCTTTTTTGTTAATATTTTTTTCTAAAATAAAAACTGAAATTACATTTAGAAATTTTATTTTATTTACGTAAATTATTTTAAAAAAAATATTCAATTTTATTTTTAAAAAATTATTTCAATTTTTCATATTAATTAAACTAAAATAAGTATTAATTTAACTATATTATTAATTTAATAATATTATTTATTAAAAATAATTTAATTCAAAAAAGAAAATATATTAAATTGAATTAATTATATTGTTTACTAAAAATAATTTAATAAAATATATCTTACCATCGAATCACCCTTTAATAAAATATTCCATTTTATTAATTTTAAAAAATTATTTATATTTAATAAAATATATTTCATATCAATTGAAATAAATTACGTATCAATTTAACTATATTATTAGCTTAATTATATTATTTATCAAAAATATAATTCAATGAAAAGAAAATATGTTAAATATAATTTAATTATGTTGTTTACTAAAAATAATTTAATAAAATATATTTCAAATTATATTATTTATTAAAAATAATTTAATAAAATATATTTCAAATATACAACAAAAATGTAAGAATTTGATTCTTACTATTGAAACATGAGGGATTAAAGTGACACTAGAGGTAAACTATAGAGAAAATTACTTTTTACCATCAATCAAGCGGTTATATGTAACGAGAAACTAACAGAAGGACCGAATTGCTATTTAACTAAAAGTGTAAGAATTTAACTATTACAATTGAAACATGTAAGTGACACCAAGATAAATTGTAGAGGTAGCTTTCTACTTTACCCAACATAAATAATTAAAAATAAAATAGATATTCCTTAAATTAAAGATACTTTCTATTTAATATGAAATTTTACTCACTATTATTTGATAAAAAGTTATTGTCATATGATGTGGTTTTTAATTCACTATTTTTAAATACCTTTTTTTAATGAAAATATATATTGGTATAATTTTTTTTTAAATAATTAAACTTAATGTATTAAAATATTAATGTTTTACATTCCAAAATGTATACACCATTATACACCACTAATATAGCGATTCCTGCTAATCATCGTCAAACATCCTTTTCTTCTTCTATCTTTGAAAAACAATGGGGTTTTTTACGTAAATAATTTAATTAATTTCAAATTTTACCTAAATAGGCTCGCGGCTGAAAATTTACAGAAATAAGCACGGTGTCGTAATTTCTACTACCGACACGAGAATGTCGGTAATTCTATTGACGACATGGTGCGAAATTACCTTGACATCGACAACCATTTTACACACGCAAAGGGCAAACAAAAACAAAAATAAAATAACTTCAAGAAAAATTGATGGTTTCTTCGACACCCCTGTCTTCATCTACAAAGAAAGCAAATTTGATGGTTTCTTCGACCGAGTTAAACCTAGAGAATTCGGAATTGAGTAATCTTCGTTTATTTCAAAATCTGGAACACGGTGATTCATAGTCTGCTATAAAAATCAAAGCAGGTACAATCAATAGTAGCTTCAGTTGCTGCTTCTCACTCCTAGAACCAGTTTTTCCTCTCTCTCTCCCTTTCTCTCTCTCTCTAAAAATTGCTTTCCTCTGTAATTTTTCTGTAAAACATTAGACCTCTCTATTTTCTCTTCCTCGTCTGTAAAAGCAGATGAAGATGAAGAAATGGAGAAATTTTAAAAGATTTTCTTGAAGCTATTTTATTTTTGTTTTCGTTTACCCTTTGCATGTGTAAAATGGTTGCCGATGTCAAGATAATTTCGCATCATGTCGTCAATAGGATCACCGACATCCTTGTGTCGATAGTAGAAATTACGACACCGTACTTATTTCTGTAAATTTTCAACCGCGAGCCTATTTAGGTAAAATTTAAAATTAATTAAATTATTTACGTAAAAAATCCAAAATAATGCAAGTAAACCACCTGCTGAGGCGTTTCGTTTCCATTCCATCGCAAAGGAAAAATACAAGAGTTAGAGATGTTTAAGGAGGCAAGGGCCGATAGTGACATCAAAACCATAAACAGCCTTGCAAGAGTTGCAACAATTTTGTTAACCAAAGTTTGAGCCGGCCTCACGCCACCCGTTCTGCTTAATTACCAGACTACATTAATTAAGCCCCTGTAAGTTTGAATCGTCAAATTCAGCATATTAAAAAGTTAGTGTACCACATTTTAAAACGTGTGTGCAAGAGTAACAGTGATTTCAGCTAACTGTGGCTGAAGGAGTCATGGTTTGATAAATGAAGTAAAACTCGGTTTTACAAGAAATTGTGAGGCGAAGTTTCAATTTGAAAAATAGTGTTTTAAGCACAAAAGAATCATATAATATATATATGATCCTGGAAACCATCCTTGTCTATAGAACCCTGGATGTTAGTTTTTAAGCCTTAACCAATAGCTTTCAAGTTTTCCTTGAAAGCTAGCTCCTGCAGATCCATCCAACCATTCAAGTAGTGGAGCCAAGGAGTTTAAATTGTTGCTTCCTGCTCTAAAGAAATTAGAGCAGGAAAGCAAAAACAGCCTGGAATATGGATTTGGGAGTTCCCCAAACATTAGGAGGGCGCGTATCTTCTGTGCCTCCATTTAACGAGCCATTGATTTGATCTTCCCGTCTTCCCTGAAAAGATGTCATAAATCAATTTAACTCTTGGATGAAGAAATATTGTATGATGCATATATCTATCTATAGTAGTCGTCTGTGCTTTCTCTGCATATATTAAGATTACCTGTGCAGCATCCTTAAGAGGCCCCCAACTTTCCACACGGTTGTACTTCTTTAAACTAGAATGGAAGTAAACTCGAACTACAGCATCCATTAATTCTTGATGCTCTGTGAAAAGTAGGGAATCTCCATGCATCACAGCCTTGAGTACCTGGCATGCCATTGCAGACGAAGAGACCAGCTGAGCCATAAATCGTTCATACTCAGCTATCACACTCATACAGACTTTGGCAATAGTTCATTTCCTAAGTAGTCAATTTGACAGTTGATAACAACCCTGAACCAACTGCAGTTAAAATCATCACAATGATCTAAAACTCAGCATTCCAAAGCCTCAAATTGATGGTAAGTCAGTTTTGCACAATAATCACAGCATCAACAAATCTAGCTAGCAAGGTAACTTTTATCATTTTGATTTTCCTCTGAATGATCTGCCAAATTTGATTTACTTGCTACTATCATTTGGTATTTGGGAGAATTTGGTACTGCTTTATACATGAATTTTGGGGTGTGTTGTGTTAGGTAATTTGAACTTACCAAGGGCAATTCCTTTGAGAATATGTGGTACCTAAACTCTGCTGCCAGGTCTAGTGAGAAATTAGGTCCACTGACATAACAATGGACGTCTAAGTACGTATCCCCATTCACTTGCTTCCACTCTGCAACAACATCATCCTTACTGTACCATCCTTTCAACTGCCATGGAAATATGCATATAAGAAAACCTTCTACATCAATTAATAGATCTCAGAAACAATTAGAAAGAGAAAAGCAAATATCAGTTTATAAAACCTATACCAATTAGAAAGAGATAAGTAGGAATCTCTACCTGGTCAAGCTGGAAAACATTTGAGATGGTTAAGGTTAGGTTAGCTGTTAAGTCACAGTGAGAGAGGGTGTAGGTTCGTGGCACGATTTCTTTGTACTTCTTCATTTCTTGTCCCATCAACACAACTTTCAACTTCGAAGCTTCAAAACTTGCTGGAGGACCCAAAAGCCTTACAGCCTAGCAGTAATTATGCATAAAGGAATCAGCAAATTTTGGCAATTAGTACCAATTCCATGAATTTTGGAAGTGGTCACAGTAAACAATCTTGTGTTATTCCCAACAATTCAAGCTCCTTTTGAGCAAGTGTATAATTTGCAAACTAATGCAAAACTTGAATCAGCAGATCAAGTCATTCCACAATTTCTCCACCACACACCCACAAAAGAAAAAATTTTAACTACTAATTTGGTAAGTGATGAGTACTGTGCACATTCTTTACTTAAAGCAATGAAAAGAAATTTTCTGATGGAGTGGTATAAATTCTATTAAGAAACAAATGAACATCTTGATATGCTTACTAAGTTGTCCATTAGACTGAAGAAAATGACAAAAAAATAAACAGAAAAATCGTTATGATCATTATGCACTGCTAAGTTGCTTGGTAAACGGGCGAGACTGAATAAATGTTAAAATCCGACAATAATTCAGGATAGTTTTAATTGTTCTAATTATTTTCCCATTTCCACTAAGAAGGGTGGAGAAGAGGGATGGGACAGAGAATATGTTACCAAGCTGCATTGGTTTTAACTAATGTGGAATTGTGGATAATGTTAATATTAAAAATAAATAAATAACTAAGAAGAGAGAAACGAAGAAAAATCTCCCATGATCTATAAAATTGAGGAAAAGGAGGCAGGAAAATGAAAGGAAACTGCCAACATGACTCCTTTAATATATTTCTACCCAGCAAAACAACAAATTAATGGTGGAAAAAAAGTCGTTCATTCTCATTTTCTGAATACATGTTAGAGTTCTTGTCAAATAAGATCCGGCAGTGGTTTCTAACTCCTCATGTTTCACAGAGCATCATAATTAAACTTGGTACTAAGCATATAAATCCACAGAAAGCTTTGCCCAATTGAAATTGTCTGAATTGGATGGGAGAAAGGTGAGGAAAAGCAAATCTAGCACAGATTTCTACCCAAAATTAGGTGAATAGAAAACCCATCCGTAGAAAATAGCAAGAAGTCGATTGGGAGAGGGGTATGGAAAAATGCCTACAACGACTATACAACTGTTACAAACTGTGCATAATACTTGACATACATAACTGTAGTATGCAGATCCAGCCTATATATCACAGAAAGGACTTTACTGCAAAAACAAAGGAAGCAGTCTTGATTTCTTAATGATTTCTACAGCAGTGACACTTATGATTAGATGTTAATGATATGTTTCAATCATAAATGAATGGCTGATTTCCTGATCTGACCACAGATCAATAAGCTCCCTAAAAGTTCACTGTTGTGTTTTGCACAGCCTCTCCCCAAAAACAAAGTCCCCGAAGAAGTCCAGAAATTTGTAATTATAAAAATGCCCGACATTTCTCACCTTAAAATTTCCTAAGCCTCCACATTGATCTTCGTTGTTCAGACTTGGGAAAACTAGGGTCCAAATTAAATTAAAAATGCCAAAAGTGTTATAGAAAGTCAAAGTTCATAACATTGTGAACTTGGTACAATACAATCCACAATTATTTGAAGCTTATGAAGAAATGTATATCAACAATTGGCCAACCAATGAATTATGTAAGCAACATTAGGACATGCAGAATACATGAAAAATATAACAATGCCATGAGAGAGAGAGAGAGAGAGAGTGAACCTGGAAGACAAGGGTGTTGTGGGAGGGGGTTCTGTTACTAAGAGAAGAAATTAGAACAGGGGAGGATGGCTTCGAAGATTTAAATCTCCTTATAGTGCTGCTGCTAATGAAAGAAAGATCTCTATTGGGTGATAGAAAGAAAGCATAAGAAGTACAATGACAGGCCATGGAATGCATTGCAAACTCATCCTCTTCCCTACCTCCACTATTCTTCTTCCCACTTCCACCCAAACCACATTGTACCAATTCCTCCCCCCCTCTCTGTCTCTCTTTGAATATGTGACTGTAAGAGAAACCAGAGAGACAAACAGGGGTGTGTGGATATGGCAAAAGGAGAATGGGAGTTTTACAATTTTTTAGTCCTTGTGGTTCATGGTTGTAAAATTCAGTCAAGACTATTACGTAACGCTGTTACGCTACTTTTTTAAACTCCTCATTCTTGTTAATTTTTCCTTTTTTGTCTGTTATACTTTTGTTATATCTTATTATACTCAGTTATTTTTCATTACCGTTGTGCTAATCATTAACACGTTTTAAAACCATTTTGTGGTCCAACCAAATCTATGGCATACCATACCGAAGGCACCACTCGTGTTTTTTCCTTTCTTTTCTTCGGTACCCCAACATAAACCAATTATTGGCCTTTTTTTATATTTTTATCCATATTTTTAAGGAGAAAAAGAAATTGGGGAAGGACTGAAGGGGTCAATTGTGGCATGTCACCTCCGTGATTGATTTCCTGATAGCTTTAGGATAATGTGGCAGATGTGGCCTTGCCTTTCATTTTTTTTGGAAGGTTCTGCCATTATTAGTTGGTCCTACTTTTACTCTTTTCCGAATTTTCTTTCGGCCTCTAGTATATATGGAGTCTCTATTAGACCAACAGTTAGGTTGCGCCTCTTCTTGTTTTCGTGTCTTGTTATATTTTGTTTTCCAATTTCTCGTTATTCACGTTAATTTATATTAAGCGTGGCATTTAGTTTATATGTCAAAACACCTCTTTTACCTGCTCATGATCCCAGATTTGATTCGGCGGCTGTCCTCTTTCCTCATGTACCCTCCAAAAAAAAAAGTTAATTTAAATTTATTTATATTTCTAATATTTTAAAATTCAATAAACGTACTAAATAACTATTTTAACTTAAAATTATATTAGATTTATCAATATCGAGGTAATATGTGTGTGTTGTGTCACCGATACAACCTAAGACCGCAAGTTTGAACCCACAATGAGGAAGTTTGCCATAAACTTGCGTACATGAGAGAGAAACTAGCTCCATGACTTAGTTGATAAATCTTGTTCTGAATTTTCTGCATTAATTTTTTACATTAGATTTTTTTTTTTTTATTGTACTTCCTGTGGTTGGCTATATTTTAAGCCAGACTATTTTTTTAATAGAAAATAAGATTAATTTGGAGAGAATTTGACGTAATTGGAAAAGAGTTCCAATGCTGTTTTTTAAATTTCCGTGTGAGAGGCTTCACTTGCGAACCATTTCTTTTCTTCTTTATCTCCCAATATACCATTTTTGGTATAAGAGTCAGGTCCGTTCCAAATACCTTCTCTGTATGTCCCATACTCGAGTGGCAAGACCAACAATTAAATGACTTAAGGCTCCAATATTTTCGACTTAACAAATGCCAAGCCATCCAATTCTAACCCAAACAACCTAGGTGGGGTCGGCTATATGAATTTGACGACGCCATGAAAATCTATCTAGAGCCATGTCCTCTATTAACTCCATGTAGGCAAGGTCATGTTTAATAGTTGTTTTCCAACTGTT
>JAVXUM010182937.1:0-11097 GCA_035590655.1 Pouteria glomerata
GTTTAAAAAGTAAAAAAAGTTAATTTTTTTTTTGTAGTTGGCTAGTAGTTACTAAAAAGTTTTTTTTTTTTTTTGGTTAGATATTTGGAAAGGAAAAAAAAAATTAATTTTTTAGTAGTTAGTTTTTTAGTTTTTAGTCAATTAGATAGTTTTGTTTCTCAATGTTTAAAAGAAGTATAAAATATAAGAAAGTAAGTTTAATTATTAAAAAAAAAAAAAGACAAAAAATTAGGAGTTGATAGTTGAGTTATTAGTTTTTACCTTCCAAACGGAGCTTAATTGAATAGCTGTTAGGTTCACTAAAAACTGGTTCCAGATTGATTGGTTATGAAAATTAAGTTAAGTTTGTGCACAATTTGTAGATTTATGTATTTTGACCCAAATGAATTAATACTCCGTACACTTAATTTTTTGGAACTAAGTACCTCTTTCTTCAAGATCCAAATGCCAAAAAGACAGTTGATACAATTTTTTTTAAATAGAAAGATAAACTTAGCCTTCATAATATCAACGTTTGCTATCCGCGATGGGTAAAAATTCAAAATAAGAGAAGTTGAAATTCAAAGAATTTGAGGTAATTATCTCTTTTATTCTTTGGATCTTCTTAGATCTTGAAAAAAAAAAGCATTTCTTAGGGTCTGCAGAAAATATTATTTTACAAGAAAAAGTGTGGGTGAGTATTTTTAAAAAAAAAAAAAATATTGAGACCATTGGGAGTTTGAAAGTTCGATTAGAATGTGGTTTAGGTTATTTTTTTGGTGTTTGGAATGGAACTAATAAAAAATAAAAATATTGAGATGAATAGTAAAAATTTGTTTTAACATTATAATTTTTTTAAATTTATAGAGATTTATTGAAATTTATAGAGATTTGTTAGGATTTGTGAAGTTATAGGTATTTTATAAAAATTTATAAAATTTGAGGTGAAATAAAAATTAATTTTATTATTATTGGGTAAAATTTTAAAATAAGAAGTAATTTTAAAAGTTTTTCTCACTATTTTTTTAATTAATATGATTAAAACATAAAAAATATCAATAGAAAAGATATTTATGAAAAAATGAGGAAATCTAAATTGACTGATGAATAACAAATTTATTCTTTGATTTTTTTTTAGTTTATTTATGTTCTTATTAATTGAAAATAAAAATTCAATTAATTTAACTAACTAATATAGTAAAATACATACCAGCCGACAAACAATCTTAGGAAGCTTATGACGGTACTTATAGCATATTCTAACGTTAAGATAGTAAAATAAGGCATGTCCGAATCATATGCCATCATTTGTCATTGGAGGGAGAGTCAGTGAGAGATAATATTCCACCAGTGAGAGAGAATATTCCACTAAGCATCCGGAATCTGTTAATAGGAGTGGAATGGATTAGCCCACCCAACCGAAGTTTTCCTTTGCAATGGAGCTCCTGCATAAAGCATTTCTCTTGAATTTCTGGAAACCCATTTCAATCATTTGCTCAAGTGCATGCTTCTTTTCATCAAAGGTAAGTTCTCATCAATACCTTCACCACCCGTCTTAATTTCTCCTGCATTTTTTTTTTCTTGTTCTTCTAGTTTGTTTCAGCCATCTTGGATTTGATGAGGAAGTAAGGTATTTTTTATCAATCAAATTCAAATGGATTGAACTAGTTTCCCAAAAAAATTGATCTTATTTTCAATATTTAATAGCAAAACATTGAAATCTTTCTGTGATATAGAATATATGTTTTGGTATGTTGACTGGTATCTATGGGAGCAAGAAAAGTCAGCTTCTTGCCCCCGGGCATAGGTCGGTTGGCGAAAGGGAAAGGGTGAGATAGTCTCAGCCAGCCGTGGAGGGTTCGATTCCTAGTGAATAAAGGGCCCTCGCATTGCACAGAAACAGTAAAAGACAGCCTTCACATCCTGCGCCGCTGACGCACATCCCGCGATTTACTTCCTCCACCATAATCCAAGAGACCCTTAGGGTGGGGTTCCATCTTTTAAGAAAAGTCATCTTCTTGACGCTCATTTATCTATACAATAAAACATGGCGTTCTTTTTTGAAAATATCCCTCTTACAAACTCACAAACTGAGATACAACGGTTAAAAATTATTATTTTTTTTCATTTAACGATTCGCTCAATTTTTATTTAGTAGATCTCACTTTTATCTATCTCACAAAATAATTTTGGCATTTTAAATTTTACCATATTTCAAAAATAGAGATTATATATAAATCAAAACTGTCAACTTAAATTCTGTCCAATTAAGAAGTTGAACATTTCAAATTAAAGTACCATAAGTTATGCTTTCTTTTATGTTATTTGTCAAAAATTAATTGGAGATAGAGATTAAAACATATATAGTAGCTATTAGGGGCTAAAGCTTTGGAAAAAAAAATTAAAATGCATGAATTATCATAGTTTTTTTCTATTTAAACATTTTATTCAAAGTTTCAACTATATAAGAATCTTAGTACTAATTTGATGGGTTAGTGCTAGTTGTTTGATATTAGGCATAAATGGATTATGTTGGTTCAAATTCGGATTTAGGAGTTTCCTCTTTATCTATGATATGGATTAGGTTGGGTTGGTTTGGTTCATCTGTTGAGTTAGATTCATTGTGTGTATATGATGCTAATTTAGAAAAATCTCCTCCGCGATAGTAAAAATGGAAGTTGCAAACATTTAGTTTACTCTATGTTTTGCCCCTATTGTATTTTTACATTTGCTCCTATTTAGCTTAAAATATAATTCTGTCTCCACTTATTATAAGTCTTGGTTCTGCCCTCGTGTAATGGCATTGAAGGGCCCGACGTGTGTCATTTTGTAATGGTAATGGCATTACTTAAGGGGCACTTTTTTATGGGCTGGTCAAAGGCGAATGGAATGTTGAGGTATATCTTCTTTGTGTGCGTTTACTCTTCCAAGGCAAAATGATGAACTGTTTAGAAGAACGGGAGAAGTATTAATTTTTCCAAACAGTTTTCCAAGCATATGCTGTAACCAACTGCAGATAGAGTTTGCTGGTGTCGAACTTGGTATAATAATAAGAAGCACAAACACTGACATAACACGGCGTTCCTTGTGCACCTTTGGTATCCAAAATTCCTTTATGGTTGTCAAGATGCCTACAATTTGTTTTATGCTGCATAAAATTAGCAGTTTAGAATTTAACAAGGTACAAGACAGATTATGGACTGAGGAATGGATTGGATTCTTCTAGGTCGCAGTTAAATTAAGGGTTTCTAGCTTGGATAGAAGGCCAATGTAGGGCATAGTGTTGGGATTACTGTGATTTGTTTAGGTGGTGATTTGCTGCTTAAAAGGGGATAGATGTCTTGCCCTCACAAGGCTTAAGCAAATCACACATAAATCATGCCTTCCCCTTTATGCAATTTTAATGCAGTAACAGTTATATTACTTATCAAAAATATAAACAGCATACAACCTTACAGCTAATTAGGACTTTTCCAAATTTAATTAATAGACTATTTAAAAGGTCCACCACATGTAAGGCCCAAATAAAATATACTAATCCCAAGTAAAATTATTTGGACCATTAAACCATTTTGAGAAAATTAAGTTAAATTATGAACATTAAATTATTTAGAGAAATCAAAACCATTGGTCTTTTACACTTCAGTCCCCTATAACCTTATAATTGAGGCCAAGTATAGATGAAAGAAAAAACAGAATAATTGCCTGAATTGCTTTTGTTCAACAATTAATTTAAATCAAATTTCCCAATGTGAGAACTTCTTTCAACATCCTCTCTTTTCTAAGATAATAACTGACCGGAGGAAAATATTTGTGACTTTGTTCGTAATCGACTAGATTATAAATTTGCAAATTTATTTATATATTTATTTTTTCAGTCATATTTCGTTTCTTGGCCTTTAAATTCTTAGCATAGGTACGCATGGTGGGAGGATATAATCATTGTGGTGATGTATTATTAATTGGTATAATTTATCAGAAACAGGGGTGTGCTGGAATTTTTAGTTTCCTGCATGGAGTATATTGCTCATCCTGAAAACAAGTATTGTTCTTTTTCAATTCATTTGATTCACATTTCTCGTTCAGATATTTAATTCTTTGATTCATTCTTGGATTCATGTTACTCAATTCAGATGTTTAATTCTTAATGTGCTTTTTTGCTGATTACACACACCAGAGTAACCATGGGATGAGAATATGATTCAAGGTAAAAAAAGTACTTGGAAATAATTAACAATGCAACTCCATCCATCTTATTTGTATTTTAGTGAGGTCAATGCCTTTTTCTTTGTTTCGTTTAGTTTATTGTACTTGGAAAATGAAAGCCCTTTAAAGTTCCCCCCAAAAAGCTGAAATAATAACAATAAATGGATTATTTGAATTTAAATAATTTGTTAAGATCTGAACTATCCTAATAGGGCAAGTACCAAAATTTTATCTTGATGAGGCTGAAAAACACTTTTCAAGATGGTTAATGCTTTACAAGATATTATGTTCTCTAAGGTATTTCAAAAATGTCTCTCCTATGACCGAGTCAGCTTTGACAAAAATGGCAGGATAACCGATTGGAGCTTCCACATAAGCTTCAGAACCTTCTTTAGTGTATAGATTTCCTGTCCAAATATGTTTCCATGAACAACTTTCTCCCACAGGAAAATAGACCTTTGCATGTTTTTTGCCTTTGTCAAGAACAGGCACAACTAGTATCTCCTTACCGACCAGAAATTGCTCATAACTCAAGCTATGCACATGTTCATCATCTGGGTAATGAAGGAATAGGTGGCGACAAACAGGCAAGCCTTTTTGAGAAGCTTCCTGCTTAAACACAACACACATGTCTCAAGATATTTTAGTGCAACTGCAAAATTATTCAATTTCTATTGCAAAGAACACATGAAATTCTGCATCACCTTAACAAGTTGGATCCTGTAAAACTTCCAAGCTTTGTAAACTTTCGCAAACCTCGCAAAATGTGATAATGTCTTGTGGTTTGAGTAGAATTGGCTATTGCAGGCTGGCTTGTTTCCCTAAGTGGAAAATATTAATGAACATCAGAAACATGTAGAATCACACAGAATAGTTTTTCAAGGCTGGCATTCAAAATTTAAAGTCATAATTTAAATATTTATGAATCTCAAAACTAGCTTTGATGATGATACTCTTGGTACGCATCAATGGAAGTGCAATTTTTTTGCAAGTTATGGCCTTTTCTTTCCAGAAAATTTTGTGGGAGAATTTTTTTCATGATAATACCTTTGTATTGGGCTATTAAAGAAGCTGCACCAAAATTTTCTTAAGGATGCCCGCCTTAGTGTTTTATGTTTCATCTTGCACTCAAATTACCACATCTAAATTATGTTACATGGACTCTTCTAAGTGTGAGAGATTCCCTTTCCAAACACATATAGCAAGGGAATGGGTATAGGCTACATTACATCTCTTGTGGGGATATGCATAATAGTTATGCATTTGAATATCCTTTTTTTTTTAAAGGCTAAAACACTGTTTATTAGGTGACATAAAGTAGTTTTTGGGTAATGAAGTTTTATGCATGGTTTTATAGATCAGTGAATTTGTTAGGCATGCTTGTTGGTTTAATGTCTAACTATACCCTCACCCATACCCAAGTATCAAGTGTCCTGTAAGGGTATTTCACACATTTAGAAGCGTTCATGTAACATAGGGGAAATGATGTGGTTAATGACATTTCTGGTCATAGTTGCAATTAATGAGCATCTCTGGTACTTGAAATGGCTATACAATTGCACAGTGAACTCTCTCATTTTGTTCCCTCTGCAGTTGCTTCAATACAAGTGGATGCTCATTTGAATTCATTATATTAAAACAACTTTTACCCTGAAAATATAAGAAGGGAATTGTATTCTTTAAAAATTTAGAAGCATCCTGGTGTTGTTGGGATAGGCTGTCAAAAACTTCAAAGTATGGGCACATATTGATGCCAGTTCGTCTATTCATGTCCATGCAACATGACAATTAAAAGTTGCATTTGTATTTATGGCTTCGACAAAAAGGATGTGTGATGATAGGTTTGAGATGGATTTCAACTTGATATTGAAAGAGTTGATAGGATGTATAATAATGGTTTTGAGTGGTTAATGGTTCAAGTTTTTCAAAAATATAACAAAATACTTCTAAATTTACTTATAGTAGTCATTTTCATCGTGTTTTTTGTGAAGTTTTAGTCTCAAATCCTTTCATTTGAATCCACTCAGAAGATCATTGAAAACCAGATGCTTATTTACATTTAAAATTGTATGCTGCTTGAGACGACAATGATGTCAAATCATGGATGTTACTATTTACAGCAGGACGCTGCTTTTTTTTTACATACCTCGTGGGTCCGGAAGACAGTTGTAAATGCACTAAGTTCCATCCATCGCAGCAGCAACTCCTCACTTCTTTGATACTTGAAAAAAGGCAAGTTTACTGCACAGTAGCCTCCGATGTCACTGTGATTGAAGGCATACCCTGAAAGTCCACTGCTCAACAAGCCAACAACAGCACTCTTAATCCCGTCATTAGCCTGCCAACTAACCATTTGGTCTCCGTCCCAGAATAGCATTCCCCACTTGGGACTTTTCATAAAGCCAGCCCTCATAAAGAAAACCAATGCCTCTTCTGGGTCTTCCTTCTCTTTACCCACACTGTTACTTTTCCATTCTTCCGCAAACTCCCGGTTTATTTTGGCCCATAGTTCTGGGTATCTGTTATGGGCTGAGATGGGATCTTCACCTAAAGGGGGAGTGAAAATTACCCTGATTAATTTTGGTTAAAATTAAAAGAGAACTGCCGAAATGCAGAAGTAACATTTTGTTCCCTTGCAGGTGTGCACACAATACCGTACACACACAACAGAGAGAGAGAGAGAGAGAGCTCGTGTGCCTTTGTATGTGCACCTTTGTCTTCACACTTATGGATGTTCTTTTTCCTGTCTGTTTGGTCACGCTTGGTATAATGAAGGATAAGGAAAATTTCATTTTTCTAGATCTAGCATAACATTTTTTTTAGGTAGAGCTTGGGAAGCAAAAGAGTTATTTTTTTTTTTGGCTTTTGGAAAGGAGAAAAAAAATTAACTTTTTAGTAGCTAATTTTTTAATTTTTTATTAATTTAACATTTTTACCCTTCATGATTTAAAAGAAATTTAAAATATTAAAAGATAAATTTAGTCATTTTAAAAAAATTAAAAAGCTAAACAGCTAAAAAAGGCTAGCTTTTAGCTGCAATATGGTAACTTATTTTAGTTGGATCTTGATTCAAGTTTAAAGAGGAGGAAATGGGCACGGGGCAAGCGGGTTTTATTGCACCATTACATTCTGTCTTACAGGTTTGGAGTCGGAGGTGATCTTATAGGTGTTGTATCTTAGGATGCTTGGTCGTTCAGAAAAGGAGTTTGAATAAAACCTGAATAAAGGGAGGCATCAACTGGCAGTGCTTCACCAAAATCAGCCATCCATCCCCTAACACCATCATCCACCATTTCCTGTAAAATTTGCTTGAACCAACTTGCGGTGTGTGGGTGTGTCAAATCCAACATTCCCACATCAAAAGCTGTATTGGGAACCATATATGGTTCTCCTTTCTTGTCTTTGACTAAGATATCCAAATTCTTTGCCTCCTCAAAAAGATTTCTTCTTCTGTTTGGCTTCTCATCCACCTGCCATAGAAAGTGAACAACACGTATGAAAATCTCAAAACTAGTTCCACTCATGGCATTTTGGCAATTGCAAGGGCTGCTATCATTTTGTTGTGAAGGATGAACATTGATTATGTCAAATCGCACCCAGATTTTTCAGCCAAGTGAGGGCTTTATTCAGAAAAAAACAAACATAGATCAGCACTAGCAGGGTTGAAGATAAGCACCGGAGCTAGACAGGGGTTGCAGTATGTCATCACTCTAATATGCCGAGCACTAAGATCTCTAATTAGTTGCTGCCACCCAGAATATGTTGTTGTATCCACTTCCCAATTCCACCAAAGCTGTTCTCCAATCACTGTCTTCCTCTGACCCACCCAATCCTGCATAACAGAGTTGTGAAAGTTTTATCCTTTTTTGCTAACTTTACTCTCTCTCTCTCTCTCTCTCTCTCTCTTTAGATTTTCACAATTTCAATAGTAAAGAATCATTGAAAGTGGCATATGTCTCTACATTGTATGTAGATACAAGCATTACCTGTAACCAGAATGCTGAAATGGGAACATTGTAGGCCTGCAGTTTATCCCAAACATCACGAACGAAATCTGTGCCACCCTGCATTCCAACCACGGCACCGGATATAATCCACTCAGGAAGCTCCGGTGGTCTTCCAATGGCATTGGTGAAGATTTCAACTAACTCCGAAGGTGACTCCCCGTGTAATATCCTACCTTGAACATGATCTCCATGCATCTGCAAACCTTATCCAAAACATGAAAATGATAACCTGCTACCATGCATTTTGAATGAGGTCCAGTATTACAAGAAGCACTAGGGGAATTTTACTTACCTGTTTTCTATTCCTAAAAAGTTGTCTCTTTCTATGTATCCAAATTTTTAATTAACATGTTTTACTTTTTATTACTATGGTCATCATCGTCTGAACATATATCGCTTTTTTGGTTTGAGGAGAAGAGAGAGAGAAACAAAGAGAAATGAAAAATGAAGGGGTTTTTTTTGTCTTCATTTCCCCTTTTCTCCAAACCCAAAAACCAGATCGGAGAGAATTTTGTTCTCTCTTCTTTTCCACACCCTTTCACTCCAAATCAAGCACCGTAAACTCAACTCCATTACTTTTATCATCCCAAAGTTGTTGAAAGGAGTATGCAGTATCCAATAATTATTGAACATTACCTGTATCTGAACTGTGTCATGCCTTGTAAGATCGAAAACCGAATAATTGTAACCTTCGAGGTAAAGAGATTTCATCTTCGATGTTATATAGAATGGTGAAGGAGCATAGGTTGTACTCCAATCTCCGCCAGCCCTGCACTTAAGAGAACCACTTCTTCACTAAAGTTCTGGTGATTGAATGAATTGAATTTCAATGATTGAAGAACTAAGAGCTATAGTATTCAAGTCTTGCCTGTAGCTAACCAGATTAGCCGCAAAAGTAATTGGTTGATCTCCTCTTCCAATCCCTTGTTCTTGAACGAAAATGGGTACTCTTTTGCCTTTGAAATCCATGTGAGAAAACTGCTCTCCAAAGCCATAAAATCTCTCATTTCTTTCACTTGAATACGTAAGAAATACCCGGTTGAAATCAGGGTGTTCAGCTTCTTTCATTTTTACATTTTCTCCGTTTGTTGGTGCAGCAATGGCATTGACTCTTCGCTTTGGAAGATAACCAGACCACCCTCGTCGTGGACGTATCAGAATCTGGCCCAGCCTCGGCAAATAACCCTGGTAAGCTCCATAGGTTCTTGGACAAATTCTTTGGTTAAAATCAAAATTGGGTTTTCCAAGCTTCACTTGAAACCCAATTTGATTACTGTTCTTCTGATCAAACAAAACCCAATACCTTGCAGAGATGGAGGGTTCATTTCCCTCAAATTCTGACTTGTGATTTTTCTCAACCTTGCTGTTAACACTAAAAATCCTACCTGTAATTAACAAAGCAGGAAATTGGATATCCTCTTGTTTTATTTTCTGATTAAATCCCACAAACCCGGATGAGAAATCATCATCATGATCTCCTTTGTTATAGTCAGACAAATGATGAATCACCCTTATATCTTCAATGGTTTGATGATTGCATACCAAATGAACATCTCTGTCTTTGATAACAAATGAACCTCTGCTTTCTTCCACCTCTGTTTCAGCCAATGCTGCAGAAACAAAGGCTTGTCCAGGGATGGTAGACCATATGGCCTTTGAAGGCTGAGATTGATGAGAGATTGAGAAACACCCATCCCCATTATTCTTTGATTTCCAAGTTAACTCGAATTCCTTCCCAATACAGAAGATCTGCTGTGAAGGGAGTGTCTGGGGATTGAAGGACAGAGCTCCTTGGACAAAGGGGAGAGATCTTGGGGTGGAAGGAAATGGATTATTGATATGTCTATGGTGTTTCTTGGTTATTTTGAGAGTTGCCATAGTTGGGTTTCAACGCAGAGCGAATCCTCAAGCTGGCGGAGCCGTATATATAATTAGGTTCAAATGTGAAAACTTGTTTGTGACTTTCGGCAAGATTCTTAGGGAAATATGCCTGTTCTTACCCTTTTTTGGATGAAAAAGATTTTTTGGTTAAATTACTTGAACGTCTCTGTGTTTTTACCCTTAATCTGACATTGACTTTTGTGCTTCTAAATTGTCTCATATTGTACATTTTTGTCAAATTTATTCATAATTTATTGTGCAGTGAATATATAGTATTTTTTTATTAAGTCTTTTTAATGATAATTACCGAAAATTTAAAAATAAGATAATTTAAAAATAGACAGATAATAGAATGATTTAAAATACATGTTTTAAAATAAAATTGATGATAAAATATTAGAATGTAAAGTGTAATTTACCATCTTATTATTGTTATTATTATTATTTTTTGTTTGGATATATTTTATTGGAAACTTTGAAAGTTTCCTTGTGCAGTTGTGCTAAGTTGACCTCGCTGCCACTGCTTCACATTTGTGGAACAAAGTGGACTTTCACCTTGTGCTCCAATTGTCAGTTGCTTATTGGCAGTCCCGATTGTATTTTTCAAATTTTCATTCCGTCACCCTGAACTTTGAATTCTTTTCAATTCTGCCCCTATTTTTCAAATTACTTGAAAGTTTTTTTTTTTTTTTTTGTACGAGAAAATCCCCCAGGCACTGTCCGGTTGTCTAGTGACCGTATTCCAGCCGGCTCTGGGATCTAAACTCCGGGGTTGGGCACTTACCCTTATGAACGAAGTCATGTGGAGGCAAGGGGAGCAAGTTTTTCCCCTCAACTTTGGACACAAAATTACTAAAATACTGTTTTATTAAAAAATTAAAATTAATTTAACATTTTTTCACATAAAAGTAATTTATAAGAATCAAAATCAAGTATTTATTTATAAAATAAAGTGTATTTTTTATTACACTAATAAATACTTTTAAGTATAATATCAATAAATATAACATATAATGTAATAATA
>JAVXUM010182955.1:0-11096 GCA_035590655.1 Pouteria glomerata
AAAAATACAATCATATATTAAAACTCATTTTAATTATATCATTTTCTCATAAATAATAAAAAAATATACCAAAATTAAATACGGGGTGTTACAATTTTCTTACTCCTTAAAAGTGTTAATATTAGGTCTAATAGAATATAAGATATTTATATTCGCTCTACTTGTTCCCAATATGAAAATAAAATTAGAGTTAAATATGCTAAAATTTTCACCACTGATGAGCAACTTGACTGATTAAGACTCAATACGAAAATTATACTTAGACTCGTAATTGTCACACCTAAATTTAAATTTTACAATCTCTCCCTTGATAATTGTATGACAAAAACTATACAAAATACAATGACATAATCCCATGCTTAAATTATTACAATTAACTCATTTTCAATGTATGATACAAATAATTCATCTATAATCTTCCATATGACTCTTAATATATTCTCAAATTTCTGAAATAAATCAAATTCTCAAAATAATTCATTAGTACCAAACATATATAAGACAAATGATAGAGAGTTAATAATAAAAAAAATTTAAAAATTCCATTGAATTCCACCGTACATCTCCTTTTTTTTGTCAAACAATGTCTAAGCCAACTGATACTAATAAAGTTTGAAAAAATTAATTAATAACAAAAATAAATTAATTAATAGTAAACACAGGTCAAACCTAGCAAATCGACAATAATGACTTAGAATGAACAAACTCAACACAATTGATCATTTGATTTTGATTCTATTCAATTCCTACCAAAAAAAAAAAATTGAACATATCCAAGTAAATTCATCACGAGAGCACTAAAGTCTTGCATTTAGAAGTCGAGCTGCTTCTGTAGAATTCTATATAACTTAGATTCAAAAAACAACTGAGGGTGCATTGACTTCAAATTCTCTCTCTCTCTAATGACAGGTAAAGAAACGGAAAGATAATAAATGTGAGAGACCGACATTAGAATTACAGAGACGTTTAGGAACATAATTTTTAATACTTTTTAACTAAAATTATTAATTATAATTTTTTATATATTTAGTGAAGTAAATTATAATTTTTGGTAACATTTTATAATTTTTAAATATTTAGTAGAATTTTTGACAACTTTTAGTAATTTTTAGCAACTTTTGAATATTTGGTAAAATTTTAACAATTTTTAGTAACTTTTATGTGTTTGATAAAGAACAAATTATTGTAATAGAGTAATGCATTTTACCCTAACTCTTCTAAAGTAATCATCAATAAAGATAACAAAATAATGAATACCTCGCAAACGATGCTATTCTAGAAGGCCCCAAAATATCAGAGTGAATATAGTTCAAAATACTTTTAGTATTGTGGATAACGGTACCAAACTTTACTCTTCTCTATGTTCCTATGACATAGTGCTCATAGATATTCAATTTATAACTTTTTGTACCCTTTAGTAAGTCATATTTTTACCAAATTCTGCAAAACTCTCACACATGCATGACCAAGTTGCATGTGCCACAATATGATTGTTTTTGCATCTGCATCTTCCTTAGAGATTATAGCCATTGATCCAATAATTGTACTACCTTAAAGGTAGTATACGTTATTCTTTCTTGTACCTTTCATTACAACTAGTGTGCCTGAAGTGACTATGAGAATTCCATCTTGGATAGACAAAGCAAAACATTTTGCTTCGAAGGCTCCTCAAAAGATGATATTCTTCTTCAAGCTCAGTACATATTGAATATCCGTCAAAATTCTAGTTGATCCATCATAATTTTTCAAACAAATTGAACCTATCCTTATTGTCTTGTAAGAGTTGTAGTTGTCTATGAAAACAACTCAATCATCAAATTCTTTAAAATTAAGGAACCATTCCTTGTGAAGACACGTATGATAGTGCATCTAGAATCCAAAATCCACTCATTAGAATAAGAAATTGAAGGTAGATCAATTAATGCAAAATCTAAGTCATCATACTAACATTTGGCTACACATGCATCAAAATCTATTTTACCATTATGTTTCTTCTTTAACTTTGGATAATCTTTCTTCTTTAACTTGAGACAAAAAGCACATTCATCTTTATCAAGTCTACCTCTTAACTGGGTTCCTCCCCTCCTATTGGACTTACAACTCTGAGATCGGCCTCTGATAATATATGCCTCTCTTGTATTGTACCTATACTAATTTTGATCTTTATTCCTGATTTTGGTGTTTTACAAAGAATTGTACACTTCATCAAATGTTACCTCATCATTACCATGTAGGAGGGTACTGATAAAGTGATAATACGTTTTAGGAAGGGAGGCTAACAACAACAAAGCTTTATCATAATCTTCAACCATCTTATCCAAATTTAATAGATTTGTTATTAATTTAGTAAAAGTAGCAATATAATCGTTGATAGAGGTAACTGGTTTATGCTAAAAGTCAAAACAATTTTTTTCTTCAAATGGCACCTATTCTTACAGTTTTTTTTTTCATAAACTTATTCTTCAACTTGTTATGCATCTTGCTTGCAAATATCTCTTTCATGAAAAAGGTACTTCTACTCCCTGCTGAGACAAAATGGAATGGCTCCACATGATTGGCGATTGATACTTTTACGTTCTTTATCATTCATCTTCTCTGGTTTCTTTTTTCAAGGGAAACATCTCACTCTTGTTGATAAAGAAGATCCAATAGCTCATATTGCCACATGCCAAAATTGTTACGGCCATTGAAATTCTCAACTTCATACTTTGCATTAATTATAGTAGCCTTAGCCAGTGTGGAAGAAGAAGCTTCTGCCATTTTTCAACAATTTTCACACACCATAATTGAATCTCAGATTTTGTGGTAGTACACCAAGAAAGTTCGTACGAAATATTGAAGGGGTCACACCAGGACTTTCCTAGACATGTATATACATACTAGATATTGATTCAATAACTTAGCTCTAATACAATTGTTGCGAAAGTAAGTGTTTTACTCACATAATAAAGTATCTAGAATTATGCCACACAATAGTAAACAAAATATCAAATAGGAAATAATGTTAGAAAATAAAAGAATTAATGCAAAGAAAAGAAAAGACAAAATTTAACGAGATTTGTTAAATATTATTTACATCCTCGGGCGTTGAAAAGCAATTTACTCTCACCAAGCTTACAAATGTTTACAAAAGTTTACAAATGCACGGATAAATAAAATCAAGATAAATGTCTTAATTTATAAAGCCATTAGATTTTGTCTTCTATAGTTCATTTTCAATGTAAGACTTGGAGCTACACCTAGCATGTGTTACATTCTACTGATATTTTGTCCAATTCTATCTAAAATTGTGAATAAAAATACTTATTTTCTATAAGAAATTGTGATTTAATCTTTTGTGTATAAGCCGTACTCTACTCACCTAATTATTTACTATATAGAATAGTAGACACATGCATAGTAATCAAGTAAGTTGTGCTACATAATGTTCCTCAAATATATTCTCACTAAAATGAAATAACTGAAGCTATTATCAAATCCATAACAAAATGAGGTCTTTTAGTTTATATCCCTAACAATCTCTTACTTAGACTCAAAGTCATGTTGTCATAGATCTCACTTTTTTACCTTTCGCATGACTATTAAAAGTATTAGCTGGTAAGCTTATCCTGAAGAATCTTCCAAGTTGTTTTTTAATGCAATCTTGATCACCCCTTAACCATCTTTCTTCATGTTTCCTCATATTAGGTGAAACTTACGCTTGATATGTTTTGCTTTCTCGTGAGTTATGAGTTTTATTGAATTAGTAACTACTCTGCTATTATCACAATGAAATATAATGAGAAATTGTATTGAAGACACTACTCCCAGATCTAACAGAAAGTTCCTAAGCCAAATAGCCTCCCTAGTAGCCTCAAATGTTGCCACATATTTAGCCTCCATGGTGGAATACGCAACATATGATTGTTTAATACTCCTTCAATTGACGGCTCTACCTTTTAGGGTGCACACATTTCCGAAGACTGATTTCCTATAATATTTAGTTTTTCTTTTTCTTTTCTATTTCATTTTCATTAATTCCAAATAAAAGCAGAAGAGCTCTACTCTCAAATTTCTTTTCGTATGCATTTTTTATATTAATAATAAGGGTATAAAGGTAACTTCAAAGTACAGAATTGTTAAAAGTTACTTTCTAGAAGAAAAATTTAACAGAAGGGATTTAAGTGATCATATAAACCTAACGGGTAGAAGTGCACAAAAAAATCGAACTAACCCAATAATTTTTTGAAAGTTGGTTCAGGTTTATATTAAAATCAGTTTAATTCTCGGTTAAAAAATAAGCAATCCAATATTTTTGGTTCGGTTCTCGAGTTAATAAACAAAAACAATACCAAACTAAAACCGAACAAAAAAATGCAATCTAAAAAAATAATAATTAATATAGGCTATGTAAACAAATTGCACCCTTTATACAGTAGTGCCCACCTTTTGTTTTCTTTTCTTTGGCTTTTTTATTTTTTGCAAAGTTAAACAACTCAAACAATGCTTTATTTGGAAACAGCTGACTCCATTCCATTTTGGCTTGCTTGGCTGGAAAGAAAATATAGAAAATGTTGATTTGCTTAAAATTTTCATGGATATTAACCACTTAATATTATATTAATATATAATATATTATTTCATTTAAATGTTTAAGAATCCAAAATAAGTAAATTGTCCCCCACCCAAAAACCAAACCAGCTTTAGGCTAACTCAAAAACAGAATCAACCCAACTTGATATTTTCTATTTGGTTCTAAGTTAAGATTGGTTTGGTTATGAGTCTAATTTTCGAGAATCGAAAAAAATTTGTTTAATTCCGGGTTAAGTATGAATTCGAATCGAACCGATTTATGTAAACTCCTACTAAGGGGTCTAAGTACACATTTATAAAACTTGGGAGGGTTCAGTGTTTAAAGCCACAAGTCTCTCTTGTAGGTTAAATAAATTTTATTTATTAGTAAGGTACATATATCTATCTATATAAAAAGAGGCTTATGTACAATATTTTTGTTTGTTCAACATATTTTCTATTTATGAACATTCTACCATTTTATTTTGTTTCAACTCGGCAAAAAAAAAAACCAGAGAACCACAAGAAAACAAAATAACCAACAATTTTTACCAGAGGTTGGACCGGGTTCACAAACTGATTCAAGTAAATCGGCCTCAAATCCCTCCACACCCTATCCATCAAAACCCATGAAAACTATGTCCCTAAACACCTCCAGAATATCGATCAAAGCTAAGTTGCCTGGTCAAAAAAGAACCCATCGAACTGTAACAAACCGGTGGTACGAACTGTTACAAATCCACAAATGATAGACTTGAAGTTGTTCAGGGTAAGTCTCAGAAGAATGATAGAAAGTATGGTGTTCACCAAAACAAGCTTGATGTGTCTATTGTAGTAGTCTACCGAATGGGTACGAAAGAGAATGATTTATCTTTTAATCTATTTTTTTCTTCTCTTACTGTCCTGGCTTGTTGTTGGGGTTGAGAAGAGAAGATTGACTTGAGTAGAGAGGTTTGACATCGCGGCTGTAAGTACCCTATTCCCCCCCAGTTCTTAATCTCATCTGATGAATTTTAGCATTTTTTGATTCATGGAATTAATTTTTTTTTAGGGGATTTGTTAAATAATTATTATATTTCTCTTGATTGTTTGCTGAGTTTTCATTTAGGAAATCGATCTCTCTATCACAGATAACATTAGGGTTTAGTTTTGAGTGATTATTTTCGATTTCATTTTTTTTTTTGGGACAATAACCACAAATTTGAACTTCGATTCAAAATTGTTTTTATAGTGATTTTTGAAATAAATATGTCTTTGAGGTTTACAAGTTCACGTTCATGTATTTGAAATATGAGTTTGAGTTTCAACCATTGATTTTCGAGTGTGGGTTCGCATCTGAGTTGCCGATGGACCTAGGATGGTAAGTGTAGAAGAAGTAAAGCGTGTAAATATATGTTTTATATGCCAATACAGACAAACAATCACAAAAAAATGAAAGGAACGGATGAATTAAATAAAAGAACTCTGCATTTTCTAGATAAATTACCCTTAACAAACAAGACCATCTAAATCAAAAAAAAGAATAAAAATGAAAAATCTAGAACTTGTTATAGAAACATGTTAACTTGAGGCGCAAAAAAATCATGAAATCAAAAAAGATCATAGTAGGAAAACTATAGTACCGAATTGTTTTACTTTTGCAGGTTATTATTATAAGTCATTGTGCTATATTTAATCACACATTTGAGCACATTAGCAATTATTTATTCTTCGCCAAACATAAATCTTTGTGCCTGGTCTAATCTTTGGGAGAGGAAAAAATATTAATAATAAAATAATAAAAGTAGCAGTTTCAATTAAATTGAAGTGCGTGCTCCACTTAACATATCTCTAGCAATATCTCCCTAATAAATTGAGAAGTACACAAAACATAATCATTATTGTTAGACAAACAAAACATTATTACAATTGAACGTATATAAATTATGAAAAACAAAGATAGTTGGAGTATATCTCAAACAAAATAATTAAGGTATTCCTCTACGGTAGTGCATTTGACACCAGGATAAAGCTCAGAAGCTTAAATACTTATGTAGAAGATATCGACACAATGATTAATCGAGCAATATTAACTCCAAAAAATGATTCTATTGATGAAATAAATAGTTTACTTATGTCAAAGGGTTTCTTGGAACTGTATGACAATATAAAAGTTTTGATACTATAATAGATTTACATGAACAAGGACAATATGAAGACTTTTTAAATAGTTTAACTCCAACTGGATTTCCTCCACACATATTGATATTAAAACCAAACTGCCCAATAATGTTATTGAGAAATATTGATCCTGCTAAGGGTTTGAGCAATGGGACACGCTTAATTTACAAAAACTTTGAAGATAACATAATAGATATAGAAATTGCTATAGGACATCATAAAGGAAAAAAAAAAGGTCCTTTTGTCTAGGATCCCTTTGCAGTCCATTGAGACAGAAAAATATCCTATCAACTTGAAAAGAAAATAATTCTCAATTAGATTATGTTTTATTATGACAATAAATAAAGCTCAAAAATAAACTCTTGGATAGGTTGGGATATATTTGTCACAACCAGTATTTTCACATGGGCAATTATATGTAGCACTATTTAGAACTAAAAAAGGTAATTTTGCTAAAGTTCTTACAAAACCAACCTCTATCAATGATTCAAATGTAGGATACACAAAAAATATAGTTTTCCAAGAACTATTAAAGTTAGTTGATATTTGTTAATATTCATGAAGTAGTTGTAGCAATTTCAAATAATCATAGATTATTATCCAATGATAGTTATTTGTGTGCAATATAAAAGCTATTGTATTCTATTTGATAGATTCTTAAAATATTTGATTTGTTTAGAACACTTGAACCTTTCTTTATTATTATATATTTACATGACACTAGTCTTCTTTAAAACTGGTATGTAATTGTTTCCTTATTACTTCAATTAGACATTGTATTATTATTGAAGAAATTGATTTTTACCGCTTTCGCTCATTTTGCATTGTACAGGATTTGTTTATATAATAACATGAGGTATGACTCATCTCCTATTATAATATGAACATTATAAAGAATATTGTCTTGTCTAATTGCATGTAAAGTGCTACTTGTGTTTTCTTTATGCAAATTTTAGAAACATATACAGTGGATAATGCAATGTAAGAAATAAATTGTAAATACAATCATGAATATTATCTTTAAATTAATACAAATATCATATTGAAGGAAAAACATTTCTTATTTAATAGAATTAAGTTATTACTTGGGCATTTTTTTATCACATACAGATTCTTATATATAAAACTTGATGATCAATATTTTTTTAATATCATCTATATGTTAATTTCTCTCATAGATAGAGTTTGTAAAATATCAAAAAATCTGAAACTTATCAGTGACATCACTTCTCAGTCAAGGAATTAGATTGTTAAAGTACAAGTGGTGGAAAAAAAATTCCCTCGTAACTCTTTGTCTAGCCCAAGCAAGTATCAGCGACTTGTTCTACTAGACTCTCAAGTAGTTATCTTTAGTATACTTTTATACTATTCCAATTATTCATGTTATTTTTCTTATTCATTTTAATTTTTATAAAATATCATTTATAAACAACGTACTAACATTTTGATAATTATAGGACAATCGCATGCAGACCAGTGTTTTTGCAAATGATATTAGCGTATTTGAAAACTCATTGCAGTTGCTAAAAAAGTATTACATATCGAATGCCATAGTAAAACCAATTCTTCCAAACCACTGTATTGTCACAAATGATTATCAATGGTTTATTAATAGCAGAACGCTTGTCGAGGAAATTAGCAATGACACCAATCATGACATTAATGTAACGTTAACTTTGTTCGATTTGCTGACCTTCACAAGTGCATTGACACATTGTCTCAAGTTGGAGAGATATGTTCAGGTTTTCTTACTATTTACAGGATAGATTTATATAGTTTATATGTCATAACAACTTAATAATGAGTGTGAGGATGATGCTCATTACTAGATATCCTCGGTGTTATCATAAACCAATTAGAACCAAGGCAGCTCCAAACAAATAATGGTTGGTCGACTATTCAAGAACTTGTCATTGTCAATAAAGAGTAATGCCTAAATTTTATTTTATTTGTTAACACAATATTTTTCTATTAAATATTTAATGATATAATGTTTTAATGTTGTAGGTTAAAGCCAAAGCTCCTTATAATATGGGACCACTTTGTTTCGAATGAGTGTGTTACAATGTCAAACTTATTGCATCCATGGCCTATGTTGTTGCATTGCGTCTGAAAGTTGTTTCTTTTAATGCTGCATTAAAAGAATTTTTTTCTTTATTGAATTATATATTTTATATGTATCAAATTTTATTTATAATGCTTTTCCATGACATGTTCAACAGAATTATCACTGGTAACTAAATCTTCTAGCTTATTTCTTTTGCACTCTGATATTCTAGAGGCGATAACACTACAGATATGGTAGTGAATAAATATAATTACTTTCTAAGTGATCTCAACTTATATTTTTAATATTATATTACTTTCCATTTTTTTCAAGGATTTCTGAAAATGAAGATTAATTAAAAAAAGTTGAAGAGCCAGCGTGGTGCAATTCCTTTGAATCTCGATTTTACTGCTAAAGTTCAAGACATAACATCTCTCAGTAGTATTTCCTCCTCTATTAATAATGTAATGGAACTATGGGTTTTAAAATTTGCAATTTATTTTTTATTGTTTTCTCTTTTTATTTTTTCACAAAAATACTAATATTTTTTTGTGACAGGAAACTATTTGGGTCAATGCTTAGGCTACTATCACTAATTTGAACCAAGCTTTTTGGTACATGGCCTATAACAAATGTCACAAAGGCATTACTGCTGAATATGGAAGAGTTTTTGCTTGTATTCATTGCAATCAACAAGTTGTAGTTGCCGAACCAAGGTATAATTGTGATAATTCGTTATAGCTTTTATAATCATATTATTTTCTTATCTATTGCATCCAAATTTTATCAGAAAATAAATCATAATAATAGAAAATGAATTATGTTTATATGGTTATGGATTGTAGATGAACTCCTTTTATCTTTCGAACCCATTTTGCATTATCTGATCTATATTTATTTTTTTTCATCTACCATTGAATCTTCACTAATTCAATGTGGGTAATTGTTAGTCTTGCTTTAATATAAAGCGAATTCACTATACCTAGTTTTTTGCTCTAATGATCAATGTTTGGCCATGGAAAATGGTAGAGAATTAGATGAAGTTTACTACTAGATTTCAAGAATTTGTTGTATGTCGATCTCTTTTCCTCCTCTTAGGTTGTGTCTAGATTAGGGATGTTAAGGTTAAAGGAAAAAGATAGAATTTTAAAATCACTATTTCATGTTTGGTTTGTAATGCACAATTGCATGAGAAAATTATGTGATTTAAAAAATTAAAAATACTTAAATTAGGGAATTAATTTATTGACTTTTAGCATTTTTTTAATCTACTAAAATAAAATTAGGCTTTTAGCATTTTATATTTTTCTTCCTATTTTTCTTTCCTCATCTTTTTCTTATCTCTCTCCAAATCCCTAATCCAAACACACCCTTAACAATTCAATATTATTAAAATTTTAGTTTTGTATAATACTGTGCAATATAGATATAACTGAATTTGTTGCAGGCCTAAGAGTGGAACAAGGTTAGCATGCTTTAGCAATCTTTCTACTGGAGGTGATTTATCACATTAGTTAAGTCATCTAAATTGAAGTTATAGATCTTGACCATGGTTGAGTCTGAATATAGATATTTATCTAAGAATATCTAAATCAACCTAAGGTAGAAATATTGCCAAATGGACAAAATTATTAAAAAACCAATGTGTTCCAATGGTCAAAAACTAAATGTGTGAAAGAAGTATTAGAAGTTATAAAAGTATAAGATGCAAATTATGGTTCAATGGGCATACCCTTCACTAATAGATAGATCAGAGTATAATGTGCATTTGCGACAGACTTATTTAAAGATTATTTTGGAATTGTAAAACTTTGAATTCTTTGAAAGGATTACATGATATATGAATAACAATTTTAATATACTTTAGATTGAGAAATCAGTACTATATGGAATGAGTTAATTGATATTTTGTTATTAGGCTGCAATGAGATATTTATAAAGCTATGCTAATCATTAAAACTTGGTCCTACTTTCATTCAAATTCTTATTTTATTACTTTTAAAACGCATGTTAGTTTGCTGATCCTAAAATGAAATTACAAGTTTGTGATTGCAAATAAAATACATTCTTGAAAACCATGAGCACTAATCCTACGAAGTTTAGCACTTATTGTTATTATAATGAAACTCTGTATGAGAATATAAAGTTGAGAATATGCATTTTTTTTTTTGTTCTCTACTAAACTTGTTACTTAGGTATGGTTTTAGAAGGTTTTTTGATACCTTGAAACTCGTAAGCTCACATTGACACGGTAATTTTGCTATTTTAGATGTTTCTTGTTGCATCCAAATGAGTATTATATGCACGCTTATAATTTATATTGAGTCTCATTTCTGAG
>JAVXUM010182985.1:0-11096 GCA_035590655.1 Pouteria glomerata
AATTTAATTATTTATTAAAATAATTTAACAAAAGGTATTTTATATAAATTAAATTGATTATTATAACATATTAAATTAATTGATGTAATTTTATTATTTAATAAAAATAATTTAATAATCTATATTTAACTTAATAATAATTAATCTCATTTAATTATTTATTAATAAATAATAACATTATAGAATTTAAATTAATTATGATGTTTATTTTAATTAATTTAATAATAATGAACTATTAAATTAAATTAAATTAAATTTGTTTTATTATTTATTAAAAATAATATAATAATATATATTATATACTAATTTATATAATTAATTTAATTACTTATATTTAATTATATTATTTATTAAAATAATTTATTTTAGTATAATGTAACAAAAATAAACGAAGTTTTAAAATTGACACAATGTTTGTAATAGAAAAAATAGAGTGAAAACACATTTTTTCTATTTACGTATTTTTATTAAGTTTTCATTTTTTTAAAAGTAAAAAAATATAAATAAATTTAATAAATATATTTCTGTTACGCATTTATAAAATTTTAAAAATATAAATAAAGAAAAAACATTACCAAACGAGAGCTTAAGATCCAAAGATGAAAAAGTATAAACATGCAAAAGGTTTTGCATTTTCATGCATACCAGTAAAGGGGCTGATATTTAGGGAAAAAATTATAAATTTATTAAACTTATATTTAGAAAAAAAAATTAGTTAAAGAATAAAAAATGAAATAAAAATAAATTAAAAAAGATCAAAAAAAATAGAAGAAAATATGAAATCTCAAATATATACTCTTATTTGAACGAATTTAAAAATATAATAAAATAAAAATATTTATCAATATATTAATTTTTTTAGTTGAAGCAATTAACTTTTGCATTTTATATCACAATCTAAACAAGAGAAGAATTTTAATTAATTCATATCCCATTTTTTACTAGTGACAAATTATTGTGCCAAATATAGCTTAAATAGACACAAAAAAAAAACAAAATTGATGTTGAATAAAAATAAAAAAATATATCAAAATAATTATAAAAATATTTTATTCTTAACTAAATTGATTAAAAACTATAATAAAACAAAAAAAATATTTATCAATATATTAATATTTTAATTTAGTAAATATTAATTAACTAACTTCCTTTTATTTTCTATCATAGCCCAAATAAGATAATGAATTTTGAATCCATATTTCTTCCTATTTCTTATGTGGAGAGATATAGGTCAGACAGAAAACAATGAATAATATGAGATAAAATAATAAAATAAAGGAAAAAAATAATTAGTAACAAAATATTTAAGCTTGCAAAAAAAATTAAAACTCTAAAAAAATGTATTTGGAGTAAGAATTAGGTGCCAAAAAGAAAAGGAAAGAAAAATGAAGTGAAAATAAAAATAAAAAGATAGGATAAATAAAAAAATATATAAAATTCTAAATGCTTATCTTTATTTGAATAGATTAAAATAAAATTAAAATAAAAGGTATTAATTAATATATTAAAATTTAATTTCTTTAAATTAATTTTTATATTTCATATTTTTCTTGTATTTTGTATTATAATTTAAACAATAAAAAAGAAAAAAATTTTGAACCCGTACCTTTTTTTTTAGACGAATTCTTGATCTAGACATAATCTAAATAAAAGAATAAGTTTTAAATTCCTATATATATTTTTTTTACATGAAGATAAAGATACAAAGATGCGAGTGAAAAAGAAAAAATTAAAAAAGAATTAACACAATTATAAAATCTTAGATAGTTTTAAACGATTTAAAAAAAATAAAAAAATATAAAGGTAGTGAATAGTTAAAAAGAGTATTTGAGGAGTACTAAAAATGTAAAATTAAATTCACTTAATTAAGTAGTAGTTATTAAAAAAATTCTTTTTATTTCTATAAAAAGGTATGATATTTATTAACAAGTATCGGGCACCCTCCGTTTAGAGCTCCAAGTTTTCTCAAAGAACTCTAGAAGTTTTTAATTTTCTCCAATCAAATTTTATTACGTGTCACTTTTATACTATTTTTCTTTTTAAACTTTTTCAGGACTTCCGAAGCTACTTAAAGACCGATGAAAATATATCTTATAATAACATTTTGCATTTTTTCATGCACTACTCCATTAAGGAAATATTATTACATAGTATATATTTATTGATCTCAATAAATGCCTCCACGACTAAAAAAGTATTAGTAGTTATGAAAAGTTAAGAAATATTAATAAAAGAAGCAAAAAAAATTTACTAAAATTGGAACTTCATTAATTTTAAGATTTCACTAAACTTGGTATTTTCTTGTATAGTAGTATAGAAGAAGTCAACTTACTCAAGTTAGTTGAGTTTTCACTCCACATTTTTGTATAAAATATTTCCCCATTAATTATTTTACCCAAATACATTAATTATATGCACAGACAAAGCCACATGTGGCCGAGTGGCATCGATCGTTTCCACTGAGATCCTCAAAAAAATAAATTCTTTTAAACCCGACTTGTAAAAAAAAAACTTTGTTCTTTGAAACTCATATTTTCGTAACCGATTATCGTATCTTATATATATATGTACTATATATGTTATACTACTTTGTACTATACATGTACAATGAAAAATACTCATCGCGTAAGCATTTAACTTCTGAACTTTTATACCCTGAACCTGTAAAAAATTAAAAGATTGTGTTTAGTATGTAATATTTAATAGAAATAAATATTATTTTTGTAAAATTTTATTTATTTTAATTATATAATGTATATTTTATAGAATTATAAATAGAATAATTTTTTTTATATACATCTCAAAACTAATTTTTTAAGGAGTGAGGTGAAAAAAGATTAAAGGCTATAAAAATAAAAAGTTAATAATTATTTTTATAATGGGTATATTTGAAACTCAACAAAATTGTATAAATGTCTATGAAATTAAAATTTTTTACTTCTTATACGAACTATAAAATTATAATTTGTATAAATTTATATTAATTCTTACAATTCTAAATACTCTTAATATCTACTTCGTGAATTTTTCGCCTCCATCCATAAAAATTTTATGCATCCCTCGCTGATTAAATGTGAAGTGTGCCCCTCTTTGCTTGGTAAGTTGACCAGAGCTTGGTCTCCCCCCTTGGGGGTGGGGTCTCTGAATTTTGACTTCAAAAACATACGCCAATCCTTTGACAGGCATATGTAAAGTATGCGGCCTTCTAGAGTACTAAAAGCCAATCAAAGAACCCATAGCTAGCACGGCTACAAATCCATGCACTCTTTTATATGGCTCCGTTTGGTTATTATAAATTTTTAAAATTTATTTATTTTTTATCTCACACAATTTATTTTATTTTACTTTTTATCACTTCAAATATATTCTATATATAATGCATATTATGCATTGTTCATCGCGTGGAAAAAGAAAAAAAACTTTGAAAAATTTTAAATTCTTTAATACATTTTATATTTTTCGTATCTTGTGAAAGTTTTTATAAATTTATAGATATATATAAATCCCGGTAAATTTTTATAATCCCTAATAAATTTTTTACAATCCCAATAAATTTTTATAACTCCTGATAAATTTTTTTACAATCCTCAGTAACAATTCCACAAATCTCAATAATTTTTTTATAAATCCTAAAAATTTTTCAATAACTTCAAAAAATTTAACCAAAATCTATCAGAATAGACTGCTAAAATCTGTCGAAAAGGTTTCTCTTTCCAACATTCTGACTCAAAAGTCAAAAGGTTTAATAATTTTTAAAAAAGTTCTAATATAAATCTATCAGAACGAAGTTAAAAAACTGTCCGAACGATTTCTCTCTCCACATTCTAATGCCAAAATTAAAAAAATTACATTATTTATTTCTAAAAATGTTAGTTGGTGGCTGTGATTTAAACACTCAAAAATTACTCAAATCACATTTTTTATTATTTTTTTTATTTTTCAGCGCTCCAAACACACCGTAATAGATGTGAGGTATGTATGTAGAACAAGACCATTTTGTTTTTAACTAACCCAATCAAATAAATAAAGTAAAAAACTTGATTTGTAGGTAAGACTTATACACCACATATACCCCTAATATCTCGATCAAAGATGTCTGCTCATTATGACTCTTTGTGTTGAGATCTAAATTGAACAAAACAACTATAGAGAGAGTGAAGTAATGGACACACGGACACAATTTTAATTTTCTTTCGTTTTTTTTTTTTTTTGGGAATTAACCCAATTAAGGGTGTATTTAAAGGAGTAAAAAGTGAGATAAAATGAGATAAATTATAAATTTATAATTTATATAATAAAATAAAAAATATATATTTTTTAAAAATTTTTACTAATTTATTAATAAACCAAAAGCACCGTATAATAAATTAAGAGGGTATTTAGTATAATAAAAAGTGAGATAAAATGAGATAATTTATGAGTTCGTAATTTATACAATAAAATAAAAAATAAATAACTGTTAAAATTTTGAAAAAACAAACACCTTGAGCCAACAACTTCGAAACTTATGTACCACACACGTATCAACGCCCGGGGGTGTTTGTTTCCCTTGAAGTGCACTTGCAATGAGCTGGCATGACTTGAATGGCAGATGACATTTGATCATGCATTTGCACACGACATCATCCCCAACTGCCGTGGCGACTTCGGTTAGAAAATACAAGCTGTTAATTAAATAGTGATCTCGCATCCGGATGTTAAAGTATGTGGTGTATGGGGCTCACTTATAAATTAAATTTTTAATTTAATTTATTAGGTTGCGTTAGTTTAAAAAAAAAAATTAAACTTATGTGTATGTATCAAATATTTCACTTTTTTTTATAAATTGTTCTGTCTAATTTGGATCTCGATCTAAAAAGTTACAATAAATAATCATCTTACATCGAAATGTTTAAAGTGTTACAGACTAAATTTTTAACTTAATTTATTAAATTAAGTTAGTTAAAAAAATAAATAAATAGTACAGACGTAATTTACTTCCTCAATTGTGACAAGTTGAGTTTAGTTAAAGTTTGAATTCAATTTAATTATTTTAAATAAGATTTTAAGTTAGCACGATTGGAAGTCAAATCTTCCAACTTGGGAACATATCATACTCTTATTTTTATTTTTATTTTTTATTTTTTTAACTTTCTTTTATATTACTACTTTTACATTCATCTTTTTTCATATTACGTAATTTAGTTATTTTTATAATTTTTTATGAATATAAATAACATATCTAAAATTTACTGAATAAAAATAAATAAATTTTAATAAAAAAATTATATAAAAATGTATGAATTAATATCAATTCTTAATTTAAGCGACGTTTAGAAAGATAAAAAGTAATGAAATTTGATAAAAATTATAAATTTATAATTCATGTAATAAGATAAAAAAATAATTTTAAAATTTTTTAATAATTTTTGAAATTTAAAACGAAGCATAAATTAGATCTAAAAACTAGAGTTATCAAAAATAAATAAATAAAGAAAATAGAACTCAAAAAAGATTAACTTGTCCTGGGTTAATAGGAAATCAGTGGCAATATGGTATTAAACACCGCAATTGGTGGGGTAAATTTGAGGAAGACTTGGGGCCCACATTGGACAGGGACCCACACGGTTGTTCTGTGGAGGTCACGTACGTCCTCTAGAGCTTTTAATTATTTAGCAGAGATGACGTGTGAAGGAGTGCCTTCCACTTCGGCTAACACGCGCGCACTCAAATACCTTTTTATCACATGAAGCGTCCCGTCACTATCGATGATGTCAGATTGTCCTCCCACTTGAATTGACCTTTCTGTCCTCCTCTCTCTACATCTATATATAAATACACACACTATTAAGGGGGCATGTTTTGAACAATAAAAAAATTTTGAAAAAATACTAAAAACTTTTAAAATTTCTAAAATACTTTAAGATAATATTTGATTTGTTAACAAATAATAAAAAATTCTGAAAATATTTAAAAATTAATTTTTTTTATCTTACTACACGAATTACGAATTCACAACTTATCTTTTTTTATCACTCCAAACATGCCTAATTCATTTTATACTTTTCGTACTTTATGAAATTTTTATAAATTTATATATATCTATATATTCTAATAAATTTTAATAAATTCTTATAAATTTTTTACAAACCTTATAACATTTTACAAACTCTAATAATTTTTTCATAAATCTTAAAAATTTTTAACCACTTTCAATAAATTTTAGCACGAAATCATTCTGTTGAAACTAAAAAAATTATTCGGACGATTTTTCTCTCCAAAAAGTTAACACAAAAGTCAAAAAATGAATATAAAATTGTTCTAACGAAATCAAAAATCATTCGGATGATTTTTTCTCCAAAAAGCTAATACAAAGATCAAAAAGTTTTCTTATTCATCTTTGAAAAATTTAGTTTGGTGATTATGCGCTAAACGCTAAAAGTTTCTCAAATCACATTTTTTACTGTTTTTCATTTTTTTGCTGTGGCAATTAGACCTAAAATATAAAAAGTAAGGCATTATTAATAGATTTTTCAAAAGTGCCAATGAAAATATATGACATAATAATATTTTATAATTTTTTTATGCACAACTTTAACAAAGTACAATATATTATGATGGAGGCATTTGGAGTGACAAAAATGAGATAACTTAATCAAAATTATGGATTCATAATTTGTACAGTAGAATAAAAAGTGAATAAATTTTAATTTTTTTTTTTAATTTTCAAAGGATTTTAGTACACCAAACACACTCATGACATTTATTTATGGGTTATAGGAGTCGTAATACCAAAATAATGGATTTAGATGGGTTACAAGGTTATAATAAAAAAAATCTACTACAAACACTCTAGTAGAAAAATTAATGATCATGATTTGATTGTATTAATTTAAGCGTTTTAATTTAATTTAGTTAAAATTAATATTGAAATAAAAATAAAGATTAAAAAAAATCTAATTGAATCATGTAGAATATGAGAAATCTTTTCTTATTTAAATACAATCAAATTAAATCATTGATTTTTGCTCCAATTCCTGAATCCATGTTTAGATTTGATTATATTTTAATGATACGTGACTTTCATAATTTGTATTATCAAATTTTTTTGAACTTTTACTTTTATTTTAAAATTAATTTTAAACTAAATTAAATTAAAACCGTTAAATTGTTATAATCAAATTTGGACCTTTCATTTTGGGTGGTAACTCTAAGGCTGTGTTTGTTTTGGGGGGATTGGATGATAGGGGATAAGTAATAATGTGGGATCCATGGAGATAATATATGAGATTGGATAAAAGATGGGATTAATTTTGTATATAGGATTATATTTTTTTGTATTTGATTAGTAGGATATAAAGTGGGATAAAAATATGATTTAATATATAATGTAAAAGAAAATAATTTTTTAACCTTTAAATATTAGCGGAAAGTAATCCAGAGGCACCGGATATCAAATCCGGCACCACCCACGAGATTCCAAATCCAGCAATTTCACGGATTAATTGAGTAATCTGTGGGATCCACTTACTGCTCATCCGGTTGCTAACTTTACAAACAAACATTTCACACGGATGGTCTTATGGATTATACATTCAATCCGATCTCGTTCTCCTGCAAACAAACAAAGCCTAAATACCTTGCACCCTTAACCCTCCCAAAAAAAAAGTAACTGGTAACTTGGCTTTTTCTTTAATTAAATCTCACTTTTAAATTTTAATATTTTAATTATAACAATTAAGCATCTAAAATTTTAATTAATTGTATTATTAACTCTATTAGTCTCAATTAGCGGATTACCCGTTAATTAATGTATTGGTCTCAATTTCTTAAGGTACTGGTTTAACCAATTTAACTTAAAACTCATAGAGTTAACATTGTGATGAATTAAAATCTTATAATATTATTTGTTAAAATTGAAAGATCAAATTTTAATGTAAAATTCAATGAAAATAAATAAATCAACTATAATTTATCGTAATTTATTTTTAAATTTAGAAACTTTCAAAGTTTTAATTATCATTTGGATAAGTAGCAATCACATTTTCAAATTAAGGATTAGTGACAATTAAGAATGCGTGCTATTAAAAAAACGGGGGGCCTTTCTTGTAATAATAAAAACTAAAAGATAAAAGAAAATAAAAAGAAAAAGAAAGAAAATGCATCAAAATATATCTAGGGTTTTGCTGCATGCCATAAGAAACGCTGGATAAATTGAACAACTTCATAAAAATTAGAAAAAAGAATGATAGAAATTTAAAAAAAAAAAAGAAAAAATTTATAAATGTAAAGAAGTGAAAAAATTAGAAAAAAAATTAAAAAAAAATTAGATTTTATAGAAGGCTAGCTTTTGTTTGTGCCAATGGCATGCGCAAGTAAAATTTTAACTATTGATAAATAAAATAAAATTTCAACAATTAGATCAATGTATACATGTCAAAATTAATGAGCAGATTTGTTAATAGATTTTTGGTGCCCTCGGACTTTCCCTTTTACTTCCCACATCACCTTAGCGCAATTGCCATGAGTTTTTAATTTGTAAAATACGCATTAGTATAGTATAATCACATATGTATACGTAATAATTTTAGGGATATTTTGGTAATTTCAAGATCAAGATTATGGGTCCGTTTGAACGCTTAAAAAAAAAGCAAAAAATACTTAAAAATTGACTCTGTTATAATATTTTGCTGTTTAGTGAAATAATAACTTTTACTACTTTTCTGTTCTGCTACAATAATTTGATATGACAATGGGTCCCACTTTTTCTCACTTTTTTACTCTGCTACAGTAAAAAAATTTACCAAACACACAAAATTTGTAACTTTTTTGTTCTGCAACCGTAACAATTTTACCAAACACCTAAAAGTTATCAAAAGTTGCTAAAAAATTTATTTTGATTCACCAAACACACTAAAAATTATCACTAATAATTTTTAACAAAAAATTACTAAAAATTTTACCCTCCAAACACCTTCTACGTAGACATCCTTCTCGAAACTATAACTTTACCCTTTGAGGATTTATATGTATATATTTATATACTTATTATATTTATATACTACGAATGTAATCAGCAGCGATTCCCCGAGGGTGTGTTTGGGAATCAAAGTTCAAGGAATTGAGGAAAAGGGAATCTTGTTTCTTGATTGTCCCCCTTCAAAGCAAGGGTAATTCATGCCCGCGATCCTATCTCGAAAAACTTTTTTTTTTTTTTTTTTCCCAATTCCATTCATCCAAACCACCTGTTTTGTCAGATGGTAATATAATGCCAGCTTTTCTCATTTCTTTACAAACGTATATATTCGCATTCTGATATTCGCGTTCATGCATGTCTATAGAGAGATAAAGATATAGCTTAGAGATTGCTAATAGAATCTTTATATATATATATATATATAAAAGAGTGTTTGAAGAATAAAATTTTTAGTAAATTTTAGTTGTTTTTTATTAAAAATTGTTAGTGATAATTTTTAGTGTGTTTGATGAATCAAAATGAAATTTTTGATAATTTTTTTATGTTTGGTAAAATTGTTATTATAGTATAGCAGAAAATGAGCAACTTTTGAGTATTTTGTAAATTTTTTTACTGTAGTAGAGTATAAAAATGAAAAAAAGTGGAACACGCTGTAACTAAAAATATAAATAACTAAATCTATTTTAAATTATTTTTTTAAAAGCGTGAAATAAAAAATAAAAAATAAATCAAATAACACCTAAACGTTTTATATTTTTAACCAAAATTTTTAATACAAAAGAGTTTGACCCCTCCCCCCTATTTTGACCGCAAAAAAAGTATTGACCTTCACTAATTTGACAAATTATTAATGATTTTTGACTCCCCCTTACTGTGGGCTACCTTTGCATAATTTAGACTAAGAGAACATTTGGAGCGGTGAGAAGCAATAAAATTTAATAAAAATTATGAATTTATAATTTATATAGTAAAATAAAAAGTAAATCATACTTAAAAATATTTAATATTTTTTTTTGTAATTTTTAAAATTTTAAATAGAAATTAAGCATGATAAAAAGTAAGATAAAATAAAATAAAATAAGATAAATTGTACTTCGTAATTTATATAATAAAAGAAAAAGTAATTAATTTTTAAAATTTTTTAAATTTTTTATCATTTTTTAAATTTTCTTTTTTTACTCCAACCGAAGTAAATGTTGCTAACTAATCTATCTATTATTGACCTTTGTTAGGCTTGGGTGGTTATTATTTTCTCCATCATCGTGCTAGGTCGGCCTAGGTCCTGGATTCCAAGCCCCTACCTACTCACGTTTACTTTAAATTAATTTTAAATTTAAAAAAACTATAAAAATAAATAATTTAATATTAAAATAAATATTTTTTTATAGAAAATAAGATAATATACAAATACATAAAATATTTAAATATATATTTTTTAATTAAGAGATAAATGTCTTTTACTACTGTACTTAAGAAAAAAATTACTTATATCTTTTAAATTTTAAAAAACTTACATTTGTATCTTTTGTATTTTGGGTTAAAATGAAATAATAACAACATTAAATTTTTAAGTAAAAAGATAAAAATACTTATTAAAAATTAAATAAAATCAAGGAGTGTATGTGTTGGTAATATAAAAGCACCGTTTGATCTGTTAACAAATAAAAAAAAATTTTAAAAATTTTTAAAAGTTATTTATTTGTTATCTTACTGTACGAATTACGAATCTACAACTTATCTCATCTTATTACTCCAAATACACTCAAAGTAAAAAAATATAAATACAATTTTTAAATTTACTTAGAGTCAAAACTGTTATATTTAATGAATTTTTTAACATTTTTATTTTAATCTAAAATATAATAGATATAAAAGTAAATTTTTAAAATTAATAGATATAAATAATTTTTATGATAAGTACGGAAGTAAAAAGAGAGTTACCATTTAATTAATTTGAACCGAGCCCAACCAAAACAAAGTCAATTTTCACAATCCCAAACTCGGTCATTTTGGGCCCGTTTGGTAACGCTGTCGTTTTTCTGTTGTTATTTTTCTGTTACCGTTTCCTGTTTTGTGTTTTCTGTTGTCGTTTTTTTTTTCTAAAATGAAAACTGAAATAACGTTTGGAAACGTAATTTTG
>JAVXUM010183042.1:0-11090 GCA_035590655.1 Pouteria glomerata
CAATTGGAGGAACCTATGGAGGCTACCATGGCAAGGTTCTTGGCTGGTTTGAACATGGAGATAGCTCATGTGGTAGAGTTACATTCTTATCATACTCTAACTGAAATGGTGCACATTGCCATTAAGGTAGAGAAGCAATTGAGCATGAGGAGATCTTTGAGGTATGGAAGTGGGTCATTTGCTACCGGTAATAAAAATCCATGGAAATTGGATGTTGGCAAGGTGGAAAGGAGTGAAAGAGAGCTGCCGAGACAGAGAAAAGAGGAATGGAAGGGAAAAGAAGAATGGAAAGGAAAGGAAAAGATGGAAGAAAAAAAATAGAAGGGGGTTCCTACAAAGGGGGTTCCTACTAAAGCTAGAGAGGTAAAATGCTTTAAGTGTTTGGGGCATGGGCATTATGCAAGGGAATGTCCAAACCAAAGAGTGATGTTTATAAGGGAAGATGGAGGTATAGAGAGTGGAGATGAAGTTGAGGAAGAAGAGACATCTAATCCAGTCAAATATGAAGATGAGGAGGAATTGGAGATGGGTGAGCAAAATCCTATGGTTGGGTTAACGTATGCTATGGTTACCAGGAGGGCTTTGAGTGCGCAAGTAAGTATGGAAGATGGGGATACACTGCAAAGAGAAAATATTTTCTATACAAGGTGTGCCATGAATGACAAATTGTGCAGCATGATAATTGTTAGTGAGAGTTGTTGCAATGTGGTGAGCTCTTATTTTGTGAACAAGATGGGGTTGGTGTGTAGAAAACATCTAAAGCCATACGGACTATAATGGTTGAATGAGTGCAACAAATTGAATGTGACCAAGCAAGTTGTGGTTCCATTCACCATAAGAAAGTATAAGGATGAGATGGTTTGTGATGTGGTTCCTATGGTTGCTACTCATATCTTGTTGGGGCGTCCATGGCAATATGATAAAAGTGTGGCTCATGATGGGAGAAAGAACAAGTATACTTTGGTGAAGGATGGTTGGGCATACACTTTAAATCCTTTGAGTTCTTCACAAGTATATGAAAATCAAGTAAGAATTATGAAAGCAATTGAGGAGATGAGAGAAAAATTAAGTGAGACAGAAAATGAAAAGAAAGAAAAGAATGAGAGAAAAAAGAGGAGAAAAAAGATTGAGGAAAATGAGAGAAATGAAAGTGAGAAGAGAGAAAAGAATGAGGAAAAAGAGAGAAAAGAAAAGAGAAAAGAGATAAAAAGAGAGCAAAGAGAGAAAAATGAGAGAACAAAAGAAAAAGAGAAACAATTTAGTTCAAAAGAAAATGAGAGAAAAAGAATGACCTTATTTGTGGGAGAAAAAGAAATGAGAGAAGCTTTGCAAGACACGAGACCTTTATACCTTCACATGTATAAAGAGTCTTTATTTTCTAAATCTAACCTTGAATTTTGTCTTCCTAGTGCTGTTATTTTTCTTTTGCAGGAATACAAGGTTGTTTTCCCAAAAGAGATGTCAATCGGTTTACCACCCTTGAGAGGGATTGAGACATTTTTGAGACATCTTAAGGATCTTGGGAAGCTAAACAAAAGGCTTGCCAGGTGGATAGAGATCATTAAGTCATTTCTATATGTGATGCAATACAAAGAAGGTAAAGAAAACATTGTGGTTGTTGCACTATCAAGAAGGTATAATTTCCTTAACACACTTGATCCTAAATTGCTTGGTTTTGAATATGTTAAGGAATTATGTGAGCATGAATCTGAATTTGCACAAGTGTATGCTGCATGTGAACATATTGCATTTCAAAACTACTTTAGCCATGATGGATATTTGTTTAGGGAAAATGGATTGTGTATGCTTAAAAATTCCTTGCATGGCTTGCTAGTGCATGAAAATCATTGTGGTGGTTTTACGGGGCATTTTGGGGTTGCTGATACTCTTGACATACTTAAGGAACATTTCTTTTGGCCCCACATAAAAAGGAATGTTGAGAAATTTTGTGCCAAATGTGAGATTCGCAAAAGAGCAAAGTCTAAGGTAATGCCTCATGGGCTATATAAACCATTACCTACACCTAAACCTCCTTGGATTTATTTGTCGATGGACTTTATTTTAAGACTGCCTAATAAGCATAGTACATCTCTTGATGGTAAAAGTAAGGTAGAATTTTTGAAGAAAATGCATGAAAAAACTAAGTCACACACTGAAAAGAAAAATGAATCATCTGTATCATTTGCTAACAAAGGCCGAAAGGCAGTTGTGTTTGAACCAGATGACTTAGTTTGCGTACATTTGCGGAAGGAAAGGTTTCCCACGCAAAGGAAATCAAAGCTACAACCTCGAGGAGATGAACTTTTCAAAATCTTGGAGCGCACCAATAATAATGTCTATAAGATCGAATTGCTAAGTAAGTATGGTGTGAGTAATACTTTCAATGTTATTGATCTTTTTCTCTCTTTGGGTGCAGGACTGAATTCGAGGTCGAATTCTTTTCAATAGGGAGGGGATGATGAAGACACGCCATCATTATTTAGTTATCAAGGACCCATTATGAGAGCCGAGACAAGAGAGCTCCAAAGCTTAATCATTGAAGCATTTGACCAAAGTGACAACAAAGACATGACGTGTGATTTTGAGGATTCCAAGTGCATGATTCTTCGCCACGTGGATGTGAGGAATTTACCAGGTAGAGAATGGTTCTTTGCTAAGTGGATGTGGGGGTATTTGCCAAGAAGAGAAGGACCTTGGGCGCCTGCCTGAGAGAAGCTCGGGTGCACAACATTTGTGGGTGCACGGACTGTATTCCACCTTGGGCGCCCGCCGAGGCTGGAATATACATGAAGCCATCTTGAGCGCACGACTTGAGGACACCTTGGGTGCAAGAGCCTTAGGCACCCGACTGAGTCCCACCTTGGGCACCCGCCGAGACAGAATTTGCCTGATTTTCTCAGAACTTTTGTCGAGCACTTGGGGCTGCAGCTAGCTTAGGCGCACGACTGCTTCTTTATTAGGCACCCACGTTGTTCATCTAAGTTTATTCCTTATGTAATTTTAAAAGAACACATTTATTATTTTGCCCTTATGTTTGTACGCCTATAAATAGGCATTCGTCAGACTTCGTATGGATCTTTTGAAACCCTAGAATTCCCTTTTGTGAGGATTTGAATTTTCTTCCATTATTCCTTCGAAAGAACATGGACTTAGACAATCTAGCCACTTGTCTATTTTATCTATGATAATCAAGTTGCTTCAGAACAAGTTTCTTTTGTGATTTGGTTCCTTGGCTTTCTTCTTCGTTTCTGATTGGTGCCTCTCCACGGGTTGGGGTTGTGTTAATTGGGAGAAGAGGTCTACCTTGTTGATGCATGGTTAAAGATCTTTCATCATTTGGTATCAAAGCTAATTCATCAAACAAGATATTACCATATTTTCGTCTCTTCGTATTTCGTTCGTTCCTTTTCGTATTTTGTTCGTTTTTCTTCGAGGCATTCGGCCAAGAAGAGATCTATTAGGGTTCACATAAATTTCATTGACCCTAATTCCCTGAATTGTCGAATCTTTGGTAATCCTTTGATTGTGGGTCTTTGCATTGAAGGTCCTTGTTGAACTCTGGAAAAAAAAAACAAAAACAAAAAAAAAGTGGTTATTTAATTGGTTGTTATCCCGAGTACGTGAATCGAAAGTGAAAAAAATATAGCTAGGGTTGGAATTTTAACCTCAAAATTTTCAGATTTCATCTTGGGATATTAAGATCCTACCACACGAAATTTGGGAACTTAATTCCACTATTTGACTACAGAACCGAAACTGGGACAGAATTCGGCAAAAATTCAGTTCACCCACCAAAACTGCCCAGAAAGTTCTAAAATTTTACCACAAAATAGTCTTCATTTAGGTGAGTTTGGTCCTAAAATTTCAGACCAAAATTCATTCATTTGATAGGTGAACGAAGGGGGTACCCAGATTGAACATTATTTATTTGAACATCATGTTTCACTCAAATTTGGCTTTTGCCCTCTTTTGATCTCATACTCTCTTTCATTTTACCACTCAAACAATCTTTATAGCTTTATATGAAATGATCAATTCAAATAGCAATTAAATATCACAATGCACTCAATTTTTAATTAGATATCACAAAGCGATCCTAAAGAAACAAAGGAGGCTAAACAATACTAGAAGCAAAATAACATAAATCAAACAAAACAAAAAGCACACACTTGATGTAGAAATAAGTGTATGATGATTTTTTTATGTTATTTAGGTAGTAGTGAATCCATATTGTTACCTTAAGATGCAAATGGGCAGAAACAAGAAAAGAAAACTTGAGATGCAAAGGAAATGACAAATCTAAAAATTAATGCAAGAAACTTATAATTCCCTAATGGAACCACAAGTTATCATGTATTTCCGTATAAATAATATCAAACAAAAGGAAACTTTGGTAGGTAACTCAATTGCACAAGATAGAATGTTAGAATTTTCTGGGCAGATGCAATTTCGGGATTTTTTTTATTTTTTATTTTTTATTTTTAAATGAACTTAATTTGAACAGCAAGAAAATTGCAAGAATGACAAATATAGGGGTAGAAAATTACCAAACGATGCTGAACCCCAAAATTCAGATCACAAGTAAAACGAAATAAACTCAAGTTTGTTCTTTTTTTTTTTTTTTTTTTTGAAAGGTAAATGGAAAATATTCATTAAAGATAATAGTTATGTACAATGCACTGGGGCATACCCCGAACAAGGCAACTTGCCATGACAAAGAGCCTAACGCTCCACAAAATCATTACATAAAGAAACAATAACCCCAAATAAACCTTACTCTCCTAGTACTACCATAGGAAGGGACCAAATTTGCACCAAATGCCTATTAGCATCTGTCCTTGGGAAGGATGTATGACCCATTATCCGAAGCCGAACCACTTCCTCAATTTTACACATTAAAGCACCAGTAGTAGTAGAAACATGTTCAAAAACCCGCAAGTTTCTTTCTCTCCATACAAAATAAATCAAGGCAGCAAATCCCAATTTACCCAACGTATGAAGTAAAGTAGATCCGGAGAATGTATGAGTAGCCCATTGAACAATGTCAAGCCACTTAGAAGCAAAGCATTGCAACCCCAGTTTCTTCAACAACAAAAACCACAAACGACTTGTATACTCACATTGAAAAAATAAATGTGAATGATCTTCAATTCCATCCCCACAAAAAACACAATTAGTAGCTTGCAACGCTCCCAAATGAATAAGTCTATCCGAAGTCGACAACCTCTGCTAAATGGCTAACCACAAAATAAAAGAATGCCTTGGGATGTGGTTCTTAAACCAAACAATAGAAAACCATTCCACCTCTTCATGCTTCTCCCTTATCAAGTTCCAAGCTGCTTTAATAGAAAAAACCATATCTCGATTGGATTTCCAGATAACTCTATCAGGAACTGTAATATTTGGACTAGGCAAGCTCTGAGTAGTCTGTCGTAAATCCATAAGATCAAAAGAATTTACCCCCGGCCAAGCCCAATTTCCATTAGCAATGATAGCTGCCACTTTTGCATCCTTAGGAAGACCAGAGTCATATATAACTCGAGCATCTAATGAATTGCAACTAGGTCCATCAGGTAACCAAGGATCAAACCATAGAGAAATGCTACGACCATTACCCACTTTATACATCAGATGAGGCAAAAGAAGAGATCTTAACTGTAATATCTTCCTCCAAGCCCAAGAGCAATCCCATGGCACCTTAGCTATCCAAAACTGACTTCTTCCCAATAAATTCACTCTGACCCAGTTTGCCCATATAGATGTAGAAGAAGGATCACATATAATCCAAATATATCTAGCAATAGCTACCCGATTCCAATCCTTCATCTTTTTAATTCCCAAATCACCCTCACGCTTAGGTCGAGTAACAACATCCCAAGCTACTTTTGCCCCTTTTGAAGAAAAAGACACCCCCTTCCATAAAAATGACCTAAGCTTACCTTCCACAGACTTAATCACTTTAGCAGGCAAAATGAACTGAGAGCTCCAATAAGACTGAATACTAAATAGCACTGACTGTATAAGTTGAAGTCTACCTGAGAAAGATAGGAACTTATTAGTCCATGATTTTAGTCTTTTCAAAATCCAGTCCTCTAATTTAACACAATCACTTGCTTTGAGCTTAGAGGAAATCAAAGGAACACCCAAATATTTAAGTGGCAAACGGCCCCAGCGAAACCCCATCATAAGAGCAATACTGACTTTCACATCATCCCCTACACCAGATGCAAACATATCACTCTTAAGCAGATTAGGAATCAAACCTGAAAAGCTTGAGAAAGTATCCAGGCTATCTTTTAATAAACCCACCGAATCCACATCCCCATGGCAAAATAGCATCAAATCATCAGCAAAACATAAATGGGTCAAAGAAGTCTTCGAGCATCTCTAATGATATCGAAATTGATTTGAGAGAGCTACTTTCTTTTTGATAATACGAGATAACACCTCCATGCAAATCACAAAAAGATAAGGAGATAAAGGATCTCCTTGGCGAAGACCTTTCCTCCCCTTAAAGTATCCATTAAGTTCACCATTTATGCTTATTGAGAACATAGGTGTAGAGACACAAGCCCTGATCTAGCCAAATAATCTTTAAAGGAAAACCCAACAATTCCATAGCATCCCACAAAAAATCCCATCTAACTGAATCATATGCCTTCATAATATCAACTTTAAAAGCACACCTCGGAGATCCCTGATTCCTATGATATCCACGCATCAGTTCCTGAGCAAGTAAGACATTATCTGAAATTTGCCGACCTGATACAAAAGCTGCTTGAGTAACATCAATGAGAGAATGAAGAATCCTTTTAACCTGTTCAACCAAAATCTTTGTAATACATTTGTAAATGGTATTACAACAAGAAATAGGCCTAAAATCCTTAACCATAGAAGGATTAGGAATTTTAGGCACAAGAGCAATAATAGTAGAATTGGCCTCACGTAATAACTGTCCTTTAGCAAAAAACTCCTTAATAGCATTGATGATATCTTTCCCCACAATACTCCACGCCTTACGAAAGAAACAACCATTAAAACCATCCGGACCTGGGGCTTTATTTGGGTGCAAGCTAAAGAAAGCAGAAGTAATCTCCTTATCAAGTACTGGAGCATCCAAAAAATTTCCCAAAGAACTATCAATGGAAGAAGTAACATAATGTTGTAGAGCACATTTACCAGGATAAATCAAAGAAGAGTCACTCCCCAAAAGTTTCTGATAAAAGTCCACTATTTCCGTATTCACATCCTTCGGATCCTTAATCATCATACCATCCTCCCTCTGAAGACAAACAATTTTATTCACATTATTCCTATTCCGTACTGAATTAAAAAAGAAAGGGGAATTTTGATCCCCTTCTTTAAGCCACTGGATTCTACTTTTTTGTTTGGCCGAACTTTCTTCACTTTTAATGGCTTCAAGAAATCTAGTCAAACAATCAACCTCCTTCGCTATTAACTCATCATTCGGCCCATTAGTAGCTATCTCTAATTGGTAAGAATATAATTCAGCTCGGGTAGAAGCTATAGAAGTACCTTGCCCAGTCCTCTTCCTTTTAGCAAAAGCTCTCAATGCATTCTTAACTTCCTTAAGTTTACAGTAAACTTGATACATTAAGTACCCATCAAATTCCTTACTCCATGCAGCTTGAACAATGGGTAAAAAATCTTCATAATCAGCCCAATAATTAAAAAATTTAAAGGACTTTTTTCCCATATGTAAATGCATACCAACCTCAACAACAATTGAAGTGTGATCTGAAATGCCATGAGGCCTAAATTCAGCAAAAGAATGGGAAAATTGAGACATCCAGACATTATTAACCAAAGCACGGTCCAATTTTCTCATAACATCACTCCTTCCTTTGCGCCAAGTATATAACAAACCACAAAACCTTAAATCCTCCAAACCTGCTTTAGTCAAAGCATTATTACAATCATTCATATTTGACACCCAATCAAGAGAACCACCCCTCATTTCATTTGGAAACCTGACCGCATTTAAATCTCCCACAACCAACCAAGGTTGGTCCTTCACTAGAGAGCTTGAGAACACCAAATCTGCCCATAAATTCCTTCGATCATTCACTGAATTAGCTCCATAAATATATGAAGCAAAGAACTGAATATTTTCCCCCAACACCATAATTGAACAATGTAAGCTCTGAGTGGTTTCATGTATTCTATCCAACTGAAGAATATTAGGATTCTAAAGCACCCAAATACGGCCAGACGGATTACACACATAATTACTAATACACTTCCATCCACGTATTAAACCATCCAAGACCCGATCCCTACTTGATTCCTTTACTTTAGTTTCCACCAGCCCAACACATGCCAATTTATGTTCATTAATTAAGGCTACAACCTCCTTTTGTTTAAGGGAAGAATTCAATCCCCTAATGTTCCAGCAACCAATTTTAAGCATTAGAATTGAAAGAGGTCTTACCCGTACCCCCAGCCATTGCTGCACCATTCTTCCGTCTCCTATCAAGCAGCTTTACTCCTTGTCTTTTCTTATAATCCAATTCATCTACAGCAAGCACTTTATCACGTAATGGATTAGCACTCGGAGCTGAATTAACATCCATAGTTTGGAGAGTTGGACGAGTAACCAAAGAAAGATCATTCAACACTGGGTTAGAAACTCCATCTCCACTCCCCACCTCTTCCTCCAAGCATTGGAAAGAATTAGCAATCTGAACATTCTGAGCTGCAAGTACTCGACATTCACCCACCTTAACAATTGCTAAAGGGTCAATAACTTGAAGAGGACTAGACTCACTCAAAGAAGATACACCCTCCTTAACTCCCGTGGGAACAATCACTTGACATTGATCCTCTACTAAAGATGTAGAAGCACCATAAGCACTCGGAGAAGAAGTGGCAAACGGAGCTTTAACAAATAATTCAAAACCTTCCTTAAACTGAAAGAAAAAGAAACCAGAATCATTAGTAAGCACATCCAGAATATTTTCCTTCCCCCAATATCGATGTGCATTTTGAGAAACCAATGTAAAAGGCAGCTTCTTACCAATAAAGTAACCCACCAAAGTATTTTCCCAATGTCCAACCCCTTTTGAAAACACTGCAGGAGGAGGTTTCACCCGTGTGGTTCCATTAACCATAATCAGTTCATGGTACTCCAACTTCATTTTTGTCTCACGCCCCTCTTTCACAGCTGCAACCCATCTACCAGGACTAACACTAGCATCTTTAGTATTGTTATTACCGTGTAAAAGAGAAGATACCAACCGAGCTTTACCAGAATCAATTACACCCTCAACCTCAACCTCATCAGCCCACGACAACCGTTTAGAAGAGTGAAGATGAGAACCCAACTCAGGCTTATAAACATTACCATGCACGTCTTCAGAAAGATCACAAACCTGATTACCAGCAACATGAGAAGGAGCATCAATCTTAATACCATGGTTCGCAAGAAATTCCAGCGCCTCACTAATTTGTTTAGATACTAACCCAGACCGAGGAGATACATTAGTATTGGTAGCCGAGTCACGACAATCAGTAAGTGATGCATCCTGCAAAGAAACACGACTAGGAGAAAAGCCCAGATCGGAAAACTTCACCTGGTCAGGCCTTGACCTTGTGTTAACTCGTTCACCATCAAAAATAATGGCTTGCTCCATATACGAATCCCCATGGAGTTTGTCATGTAATGCATGAGAACTTACATTAATATTATTCTGATTCGGGAAAACCCGAGCCTCCGAATATGCATGAGCCACATCCAGTGCCACGTTTTGAGATCCCTCTATCCCATCTGCACGAATCTCCGTCAGATTAGGATTTCGAGTCAACAATCGCACCCAACCATCATGTACAGATCGGGAAATCTTCCCAGCATTCAGATCCACGTGACCTTGTAAAGCACCGTTCAGATCTTGTCGGCCATAAGTCTCACCGGGCTTTATTTCTTGCACTACAACAGAAAGAGCACTAACCCTTGTGACGTCATTGGGGATCCCATCATTCTCCAAAGAACGAGCAGTAGATTCATTAATCACCATAGACCAGTCCGCCCCATTATTCTCTGTCTTAGAGCCACGATCATCCGTCTTAGGCTTACAAGGATCCGTAGATACTTTAGTGTTTGCACTAATCTGATCTTATCGGCCACAAATATCCACGGTCTTTGCATCACTCCGCAAACCATTTGTCTCCAAATCATGGAACGCTATACCGTGAGAAACCCTAGCCGTACGAGAGATTGAATCCTTATGCGCCATCTCCAATAGAAAGAAGAAACGGAAACCCAGAAACCCTAGGGATCATCTCCCGCTTTCTGGTGCCATGTTACTTTTCCTAGTCCACCTGGCTTTGGTATGAAGAAATAGAGAGGTCAGGTATGCAGGCTAAAAGAGGCATAGTACGGGTTTAAACAATCTCTCCGAGCATGGTTTGGAATATTTACTAAGGCAATGCAGAAGATGAAGCACAAGCAAAGCCAAGGAGATCACACGCTATTCATTAAACATTCACCTGCAGGGGGAGTCACAATAGCTATAGTTTATGTTGATGACATCATCATAATTGGAGATTATTCAGTTGAAAGAGAAGCTCTTCGGAAGTATTTGGCAGAAGAATTCGAAATTAAAGACCTTGGGAAGCTAAAATACTTTCCTAGGGATTGAAGTGGCTCAGTCAAAAGATGGAATTTATGTCTCACAACAAAAATATACCTTAGATCTCTTGAAAAAATGGGCAAACTAGGGTGCAGACTGTCAGACACTCCTACTGAGTCCAATCACATACTTGGGAAGTTTATAGAAAGTGACTCAGTTGATAAAGGTATGTATCAACGTCCGGTTGGCAAACTAATTTATCTATCTCACACACGGCCTGGTATAGCTTACGCATTAAGCGTTGTTAACCAGTTCATGCATGACCTGAAGAAAGTTCATCTTCGTGCAGTAGAAAGAATATTGCAATATTCTGCATCATCACCACAAAGAACACACTGAGAGCCTTGAGCAAGGCCGTGGGAGCGAAGTCTATCTTGAGTGGACAACCGGTTCTGAATAGCTAACCACAAGAGAAAAGAATGCCGTGGTATGTGATATTTA
>JAVXUM010183049.1:0-11090 GCA_035590655.1 Pouteria glomerata
AAATTTTGAAATTGAAATTAATCAAAATTGAAATGTACTTACAAGAAAATCACATGCTTAAACCCTAGAAGGAAGTGACTTGAACTTTTTCTATCCTAAGTACAACGTAAGTGCAAAAAGTCAGTGTCCAAATCCCCCTGAATTCTATCCTAGTGACCTATTTATATACGTCCAAAAGTGGGAGTAAAATGGCCCTTTACAGGAATGAAAAAAGCCAAAGATCACATGAGTGGGGTGCCCCTGACATTGTTCCACCAATTGTTTGATAAAAACCTGAATGAAATCGGCTTAAAACACAGCCTCTAGGGGCATTTACCTAATTCAGGGTAGGGCGCTCCTAGTTGATGTCCGCCAGCTATTCGATCAATTGGCCAAGCCGAACTTCAAAATTGCACTCCTTAGGGGCGCCTCTCTAATTCAAGGTAGGGTGCCTTAACTTAGGTGAGGCACCCTTGGTACTGTTCATCAGCTCCAGACTCAGCTCTCTTCAGGTTTTGCTAGTACTTCTTTCATTCCTTGACAAGTTGGATCTCCAATCCTGCAAAATTCATTAAGCGTGTCAATATCATGATAAAATCAAAGACTTATGGGATTAAAACATTAACAAACAACAATGAAATCATGATAATATGACACAAATTATGCACAATCACACCCCCCAGCCTAGACATTGCTAGTCCCTAGCAATACATGCAATTGAACCACGGGAGATAGAACTAGTGTGTAGGAGAACACCCATCAAAGTGACTTTTTATTCAAGCAAAAGTTAAAATGAAATCTAATACTAATGTGATGTCTATTTTCGTAGAAGACACACAGCCACACTTAGCACATTAGGCAAGCCCTTTAAACCCCTAGGTTCCCCCTAGTGGACGAGTAAGGTCTCGTGAGGGTTTGCAGTGATGCTATCCACAAACATCTATGGTATGGTTTCAAGTGACCAAGAATGATTAAAATCAAAGACAAGTCAAGAGCGAGCCCCATAAGTTACAAAGCTCAAATATCATGTGAGAGTCCCAAGTGCTAATCATGAAAGCAAAAATCATCAAGCATGAAATACATGAGGACCTAAATATTTCATTCATTCCCCAAAGGTTGCAAGAGCATAAACGGAACTAGGTTTTGATTTCAAATTCTCACATGATATATCACTCATAAAAAGAAATTCACTCATCATGCGTTTACACATTCCTATTAGCATAAATTGCTATCTTAGTTACACACAACCCTTGAAACAAATGAGTGAAATGCATTGATGTTCAAGCAGATAGCTCCTAACCATATTCCAGTGCAAGAAATCACACCATAACCCACAAGACACCACTACAAGCACCACACAAGAGCTGCTTGCTTAGAATTAATCAGGTCTTTATTTTGGTTGTAACTTGGCCCCATGTGATGGTTACCAATGAAAGATATAGAGTTTAAAGCACAAGTCACGGGATACAAATGTTTAAGTGCATACAAGTCCTAATTTACCCGTTCCTGTCTCAACCCTAATAAGGATCCCAACAAGAAGTTTACTCCTACTAGATACTACCCTTGAGACATTTGTAAATGTTGCAGTTAATGTACAAGTCCCATATATATATATTTTTTTTAAGTATATATGCATATGAAATCACTCCCACATTATTTCTCATAGAGCTTACCAAAAGCTTACATGCTCACCCAAAATCTTCAAATTAGGCTTTGAAACACTTTCACATCCCCAAGACATGTGAGGGTAATGTATAAGTGATGTGAATAGGTATAGGGAATATCATATGAGGTGAAAATCAAGAAAATTAAAAACTAAATAAAAATAGCTTCAAGTTGGCTCCTAGGGTAATTTCATATCAAGAAAGGACAAGAAGGCTCAAACATAACAAAGAAGGCCTAGCATCACATTCCAAGCTCACGACAACTCATATGTGCCAAGTGAATACTCATGCAAGTGTGTGATGCAATTGAGGCATTGAAAACTAAAGTGAAGAACAAAAGCGCTGTGATTATGTGCAACCCCGCAAGAAAAGAATAATAAGCTCAAAAGCTCACTATTTAGGGGTATAAGTCTCAACCTAGTCCAAGAATACTCAATTAACCAATGGTAAATAAAATCCACACCCAAGCACCTTCGCTCCACAACTTAATTGTAAAAATTTTCATCGGAACAGACACATTCAACTCGAGCTAAGTTTTCTATAAAAACTCAAACAAGATTCACTCACCACTTGCTTACTCAAAGTCATTAGCAACTAAACCACCAACCTGCACTAAATTTTTTTTTTTTTTCATAATGATTGGTGATCATACATCATCCTGTGAGCTCTACCCCCTAACCTAAAATAAACAATGTCCGCAATGTTAGAACCATATGCAAGTGGGTCCGTAAGGTGTAAAGTAAGCATGATGATGGTGATGCAAGATTGATAACAATTCAATCACGGAAGCACCCCCCAACCTGAACTTAATCATATACCTCATGAATGTGAATAGGAAGTATCAATACATAAAGGGAATCTCAAAAGTCCAATAGAAGGGTAATCAAGATATCACTTGTAATCACCATGTTAATAAACTGTACAAAAGGGAAAACGAGTATAATATAAAATCAAAGTTAAAAAAGATAACAAAATTATGTACAAGAAAAAGAGATCAAAATGAAATAAAAAGTCTATTAGAGAACCAAAATCCAACAAGTTTCCTAAACATAGTCCAAAGACAAACAACTACAGTCCAAAATGAAAAAATAAACCACACAAAATGATCAGTTTTAGGTATTACAGATGAGACACGACATAATGACCTAAATTGACACAAGTGTCGTAAAGGCATCAAAATCCATGACTAGAAGGTGGGTCATCAGATAAGGGGATGGGTGGGAGCTAATGCACAAATGTCCTCGAGAATGGTCTCCATTAGCTGACGTTGAGGTACTTGTTTAGTCTCGATCCGGGCCAAGGAACCATGCATGATAGGGATCTCTGCCTCCATATGTTGCAATTTGACACCAAGATTGTGCAAAAGATTACCCTGTTGAACGTGGCAAGATGGACATGGGGGGTGGCATAGTGGACATAGAAGATCCTGGCTTAGAAGAAGTACCAGCCTGTGTAGTGGTAGTAGATTCACGTAAGCGCAACTGAGCTAATCTTTTAGCCCCCGTGGACTCAGAAATGATACCTGAAGGAGAAACAATTTTAGCCGTCGCCTCGACGACTACTCCAAACTACACCAGCATACTGGTTATCAATCCACCAAAGGGAAACACGGACTGGCTGCTTATGTGGTCGGTTTTATGCACTATTATGTCAAATATTATTGTAGCCAGATCAAAGGGAATCCCAGTACCAATAGCATAAAGCAATAAAGCACGCCCGTGACTCACCATATCATTGTGTATTATCAGAAATATCTGACTGCAGGACACTTCATGAAGCACCTGATAGAAAGAGCTGAGCTTCTTCTTAGGAAACCGTGGAACAAAGCCCCAAGTCCTGTGAGTGTTTCCTGAGAGAGTAGCAACAAGAGTGCCTCTAGATAGACAAGTCTTCTCAGAGAAGGGGTATCCAGTGTCATCCATTCATTCAAGATCAAGAAAGTTAGCAATGGTAAATGGTTTAATTCAAAGGTATTTCCCCTTGATTTAACCAGAATTTACCTTTCGCCCTCAACTAGCACATGAACCTTGATGTTTGCAAAGAATTCCCTCACTAGCACAAGATCCACTGAAGCTCTAAAAGTCATAGCTGTGGTCCAACCTCTCTCAGTGATAATGTCCCTAAGATGGGGAAAATGGGATAACTGAATCCCTCTCTCACCAAGGACTTGCCGGCGGCTCCAATAATTCTGAAATTCCAATTTCCTCTTTGTATTTCTAAACCATTCATGATCTAACTCCATTTCAATGCCCTTATCCCCATCAAAATCATTGGAATTAGAAATTTTCAGGCGAGCTAGAAATTACTTTCTCAGAGGAAAAATCACCACATTTGTCAATCATTTCAATGTCTTTTTCTTCAGATGAAAAAGATGGTATAGGCAATCGATCATGCCTCTTCTTTGAGCATATGGCTCGAGAAGGTCCAGCTAGTCCAGCTATATCCTTACTTAGTGCATTCTTTGTCCTCGGCATATCTTTTCTTCGATTGTAGGCAACTAGAAAATTTACCCGCCAATTTCCAACTCCAATCCCACACTAGTAATGAGCTTACACCACTTTAATTCCCACAATTTACTCCAAACAACCCTCTTTGTCAATTCATCAAACACTTGGCGCACACATAATTTTCCTCAACATCTAGGCACAAAAATTACTCTCCCACAAAGTTAAATATCCCCCCAAGCACTTCCTAGAACAAGTTCTTCAAACAAATAACTTTCAACTCAAAGCAATTTTTCCTTCCTAATCACCAATTCAGGTGAGGCATTTTATCAAACACCTTGTGTGCAACTCAATGGTATGTCATTCCTCATGTTATTTCATTCAATCCCAACACCACAAAAACTTGAAATTTAGCAAACCATCAATAAAAAGAAGAGTTCTACCAAGAAATTACATCCCGAATTTATCCAGATAAGAATTTTCTCATTTACCTTCCAATGTCAATACTTAATCCTCACCCACAGTGGAGTGCCACAACCAGCTATTTGATGAGCATGGAAGTTTGGTTGGATCCCTATATACCAAGAGTAAGCTGAAATTAGCAAGAGAGAAAATCTAAGATTCACATTGGTCCATGGGTGAGGCCTACAAGTGCTTGGCTGAAAGTTAGGGCAAGTGTTCTTACCAATCTGCCGTGGGTTCTCTTATGGTCAAATACTACTCAACCAAGTCACGTGACAACTTAAAAATATGTTATATGACCTCCCACAGGCGCCCGAGCATGGGTAGGGTACCCCACATGTTGGTCTAGCACCACATGGGCACCCATAAATGGGTGGGACGCCCCACATGTTTTGTTAATAAAAGTCTTGGAACCTTTGATCACTATTATTTAACACATTTGCTCTTCACCATGCAAAACTCAAAAATAGACAACAACAAAGTTAAAAGAAGTCTATACAAAGAAGAAAACAATCGAAAAAAAATAAATAAATCAAACAAGAAAAGAAAAATTCAACTATTTACACTATGTACAACTTCAGGAGTTCAAATTTGTCATTCAAATAGAAGTGGGTCAGTGAGCTCCCATGTCTCAATCTCTGCCACAAAATTTTCCATGTACGGCTTAAGATAATGGCCATTCACTTTAAAGGTGGTGTTGTTGCATGAATTATGCTCCTCACACACATCATGCTCAGAAACTTTGGTAACGACTAATGGACTAGACCACCTAGACCTAAGCTTTCCCAGGAAAATATGCAACCTTGAGTTGTACAACAAAACTTTTTGGCCTACATGGAAGGATTTTCTAATAATGTGCTTGTCATGCAATTTCTTCATTTTCTCGTTGGCAATTTTTGTATTCTTAAAAGCATCGTTCCTTAACTCTTCAAGCTTATTCAATTGGAGTTTCCTAAGAACACCGGCATCATTTAGACTCTCATTAAATTGTTAGATTGCCTAATAGGCTCTATGTTCCATCTCTGCGGGTAGGTGGTAAGCCTTGCCGTAGATAAGTTGGTAGGGAGACATACCCAAAATGGTTTTGTAAACTGTTCGGTATGCCCACAACGCATCAACTAGCCACTAAGACTAATCTTTGCATGTAGGATTGACAGTCTTTTTAAGAATGCTTTTTAATCTCCCTATTTGCTAACTCGACTTGCCCATTGTTTTGTGGGTGGTAGGAGGTTCCCATTTTATGAGTCATTCCATAATTGTGTAATAGGATTCCTACGGGCCAATTGCAAAAATATTTTCCCTCATCACTAATGATGGCCCTAGGCATCTTAAAACCTGAAAATATGTGTTCTTTCAAAAACTTAACCACCACACGATGGTCATTGGTGAGAGTGGCAATGACTTCTACCCATTTGGACACATAGTCTATGGCTACCAAAATGTACTCATAGCCAAAAGATAAAGGAAATGGGCCCATGAAGTTAATCCCCCAACAATTAAAGATTTCCAAAATTATGACAGGGTTTTGTGGCATTTCATTGCATTTGGAAAGGGTTCCTAAACTTTGGCATCGGTCACACCTCGAACAAAAGTTATGCGCATTCTTGAACATGGAAGGCCAATAAAAACCGCTTTGAAGAATCTTAGCAGTGGTTTTCTTTAAAGAAAAGTGGCCCCCACAAGCTAAAGTACAGAAAAATTTAATTACACTTGAAATTTCTTAGTCTGGAATGCATCGCCTTACAATTTGGTCTGGGCAATATTTGTAGAGGTAAGGCTCATCCCGAAAGAGACTACTCACATTATGTAAGAACTTACCTCTATCAACCTTTGTCCAATGGGAAGGCATCTGAGCAGTCACTAAAAAGTTGGCAATGTTGGCATACCAAGGCAAATGAGTATGAGCAATGGTGCTAACATGCATAATATGCTCATCGGAGAAATGCTTATTGATTGATAGATCACTAGAGTTGGACACAAGATGTGGTAATCTAGACAAATGTCGGCTATCACATTCTCTACTCCTTTCTTGGCTTTGATTTCCAAGTCAACCTCTTGTAGGAGTAGTAGCCATCTAATCAAGCAAGGTTTAGCTTCCTTATTGGAAAGAAGGTATTTCAAGGCTGCAAGGTCTATGAACACTGTGACATGTGATCCTACCAAATATGACCGAAACTTGTCTAGGGCAAAGACTACCGTTAGAAGCTGTTTTTCAATTATGGTGTAATTGACTTGAGCCTCATTGAGAGTCTTGCTAGTGTAGTATATGACATAAGGCTTCCCTTCTTTCCTTTGCCCCAAAACAGACCTTATCGCAAAATCATTGACATCACACATAAGTTCGAATGGTAAAGACCAATCCGTACTTTGGACAATTGGTGCGGTAGTAAGCATATGCTTAAGTCAATCAAATGCCTCTTGACATGTCTATGTCCATTCAAAAGGAATATTGTCGGACAATAACAAGCATAAGGGTCAGGCAATAGAATTAAAGGACTAGATGAATCGCCGATAAAATCTGGCGTGACCTAGAAACGATCTAATGTCCTTCACACATCGGGGACTAGGTAAATTTTGAATCAAATCAACCTTAGCTTTGTGAACCTCAATCCCACAACATGACACTATATGCCCCAAGACAATTCCCTATTCTACCATGAAATGGCACTTTTCTCAGTTCAACACCAAATTACTCTATTCACAATGGACTAGAACCTGTTCCAAATTGGTCAAGCATTCAACAAAACTATCTCCGTAAACGAAAAAGTCATCCATGACCACCTCCAAAATCCTTTCAACCATATTACTAAAAATGCCTATCACACATCTTTGAAAAATCGCAGGTGCATTACATAACCCAAATGGCATGCGTCTATACGCAAAGGTGCCAAAAGAGCATGTGAAAAGGGGTTTTCTCTTGATCCTTAAGTGCTATCTCAACCTGATTATACTTTGAGTACCCGTCAAGAAAACAATAGAAAGACTTCCTAGCCACTCTCTCAAGCACTTGATCTAAGAAGGGAAATGAAAAGTGGTCCTTTCGAGTCATCGCATTCAACCGTCTATAATCAATGCGCATACGCCACCCAGTTTGAGTACGTTGTGGCACTAATTCCCTTTTCTCATTTTCCACAGTAGTAACACCCGACTTTTTAGGAACCACTTGAGTGGGACTCACCCACTTAGAATCAAAGATGAGGTAAATGATATCTATATCAAGTAATTTGAGAACTTCTCATTTCACAACTTCTTTCATGTTCGGATTTAGCCTCCGTTGCATTTGCCTCACAAGTTTGGCATCATCTTTGAGGTATATATGATGAGAACATACTAATAGACTAATACCTCGAAGGTCTGTCACAGTCCATCCTAGGGCCAGATGGTGAGCCCTCAAAATAGCTAACAAACTATCCTTCTGACTCTTCTCCAGCTTGGAAGACACAACTACTGGATATGTCTCACCCTCTCCTAGGAATGCATATTTGAGTTCACTCGGTAAAGGTTTCATAGGAGGGCTAGGAGGACACTCTAGTAATGGTTTGGGTTTAATCACAGATGGTTCTCAAGGTTCAAAAACCGCTACCCAACCACTAATAGTCATGATTTGTTCTTCTGCACTCGCTAGCTCCTTACTACTCACAGATTTTCCTCCATCAAGAACCTCACGCCTTTCACCTCTCACCAATGCTCTCTCTAGAGGGTCATCAAAGAATACTCTTTCAAAATACTCATCACTTAGTGTTTGAATCAAATCTACCTCCCGAATATCCTCAAACTCTTCTATTTGCTTCCCTAACCGAATTATGTTCATTTCCATGGTCATATTGCCAAAAGAAATTTTCATAACCCCATTCCTACAATTGATTACCACATTGGATGTGGCAAGAAAGGGTCTACCAAGTATGACCGAAACAGATTGGGTAGAACTTGAAATAGGTTGGGTGTCCAAAATAATGAAGTCCACGAGGAAATAGAACTTGTCTACTTGAACCAACACATCCTCCACTATACCTCTTGGCATTTTGACCGAATGATCAGCGAATTACAACGTCACTCGAGTTGGGTTTAGGTCACCTAGGCCTAATTGTTGATAAACAATGTAAGGCAATAGGTTGACACAAGCACTTAGGTCAAGAATAGTTTTATCTACAATGTAATCCCCTATGACACATGAAATGGTCGGACATCCCGGATTTTTGTACTTAGGAGGCGTGTCCCTTTAGATTATGGCATTCACTTGTTCAATTAAGAAAGCCTTCTCCTTAACATTGAGCTTTCTTTTCACAGTGCACATTTCCTTGAGGAATTTGGCATAAAAGGGGTTTTGTTTGATAGTTTTTAGCAATGGAATGTTGATTCTTACTTGTTTGAAAGTCTCATAGATTTCAGAATTCAACATCTCATTCTTGCCTTTAGCTAATCGTTGGGGAAAAGGGTAGTTTAGGTATATGTTCCACTAGTTGGTCTAATTGCTTACCTGAAGTCCCCTCATTTGGTTTCTCCTTTCTCTCTTTCTCTTTTTCCTCATTCGTCTTTTCATTTTTGTCACTTTCATTTTCTATCTCAACTTCTTTCCTTTCCAAATCCCTCTCATTTTTCTTTTCTATCTCGCCACCACCTTGTGACTTTAACTTATCATCAGGCACAACAACTCTAGGATCAACAGGCTTTTGAATGAGTTTACTACTCCTCAGTGTGTTGACTGCCTGAACTTGCTCATGTGAAGTGGTGCTTGAAGTTGATGACTCAGCTATGTTCACTTGTCCTTTTGGATTAGGGAAAGTCTGTGCAGGAAGCTTACCACTCTGAGTGGTACTCATAACCTGTGTTAACTTGGTGACTTGATCCCTAATGTCATCTAAAGCCCTAGTCACTTAATTATTGATGTTCAACTACTGCTGCATAAATTGATTAAGAGAGTCCTCAAGAGGCCTCTTCTGAGCAGGTTGGTATGTAATAAAGTTGGGCTGTTGGTATTGTGGGAGAGGAGATTGAAAATGTTGACCTTGATTGTGATTCCTCCATGGAATTCTGAGTGGGTTTCTCCACCCTTGAGGTTAAGCAATGAAAGGTTAGTTTCCCCCATGGTAAGGAGCATTCCCACATTGTGGGTAAGAATTGTTTCCTTGTCCCCTATTTTGATATGGATGGTTTTGGAGTTAAGGGTTGTTGACATAGGACTGGCCATAAGCAATCTCCCTAAGCAAAGGTAATTTGAGACATGAGTTAGCATCATGCCCAAGTTGGTCACATGCAATGTAAATCACCTTTGCCTCATCAACTTTTTCCTTATTCTTAAGATCAAGAGATTTTAGCTTATGTTGTATTGTAGCTAACCTAGCTCGCAAGTCATCGCTTTTACTCAAAGCTAGTTCACCACTTGGTACGGGGTACCTATGTTATGAAAAGGAAGGTGGTCCAAGTTCCCAATCATTAGAATCCTCAGCTATCATGTCAAAGAAATCCATGGCATCCTCCGCAGTATTATCAAATAAAGTACCATTACACATGGTAAAGACAAGTTGTTTTAGACTAAGAGTTAAGGACTTATGAAAAATGCTCACCAATCTCCACGGCTCAAACTGTGATAAGGACAGGCCATTAGAAAGTCTTTAAATCTTTTCCCATGCTTGACAGAAATTCTCATTGGGTTTGTATGAAAAAGTAGTGATCTGTCACCTATAATGCTGAGTCTTTTGGGTTGGAAAATATTTTTTCAAGAACTTAGTATGTATTTTGCGCCAAGTTCCAATGGAACGAGGACGAATGGAATTAAGCCAAAATTTAGCCTTGTCCTTAAGTGAAAATGGGAAAAGTTAGAGTCGGACAACATCCTCATTGGCATTTTGGTCTACACATATGTTAGTTATTTCCTCAAACTCCCTCAGGTGGTTGTAGGGCTTCTCAGACTCAATGCCATGAAATGTGGGTAAGAGCTAGATAATGCCTGGTCTTATAGTGAAATTTCCCCTATTCAAAGGCAAGATCATGCATGAATATGTGTTTTGCCTAACAAGGTTGAGGTGGTCTTTAAGCCTCCTAAAAGATGATGGTCCATTGTCCCCATGAACACTTTCGTCCCCATTAGCCATTGATTCAGACGTGTGTGAACTGGTGAGTGAAACTAAGGATAGTATGTCTAAAGGGTCGGGAATGTAGAGAGAATTTTCGTGGTCCAAATTAGCTATAGTTACCCTACCTGACCTCAAAATCATGCAACAAACTCAAAACTCCCCGATTCCAAGAAAATTCTATACAAAAGTAGAAAACTAAAATAAAAAATGAGAAGAAAATTTTACAAAAAAAAAAAAAAAAAAATGCAACAATGTCACCTAGAAGTCCAAATAAGATTGTGTTGAAGGTTGAAGCAAATACGTCCCGCCACGAGTTCTCCGATTCCATCACTCCCAAACCTTTACTCCCCAGCAACGGCACCAAAAACTTAACTCTCTCTCAATTGTGTGGAGTTTACTCTCAAGTGCAAGAGGTCAGTTATAGTCAAGGCAAGGTGAGTCCCAAGTCAATTCCTTAGGGAGCTTAC
>JAVXUM010183067.1:0-11090 GCA_035590655.1 Pouteria glomerata
TAGAAGACAACAAATTAAAAAGAAAGAAAATTGAATTGAATGCAAAAGAAATCCTAACTCTCCCAATTAAGTGTTAGACAATATCAGTGATAAATTAAGTGACAGAAGAATGCACACAAGATCTACGTAGTTTGGGCGTAAGCCTACTCCACAGGAGGAAGGAAATATTCTATTATTTTCAGCTCACCCAATACAAGGTACCATTGACCTATTCATAAACTAAGAATCCTCTTTATACAAGGATAAGAGATAATATCAAATCAAAAGAATCAATCATATCACATCAATAATATCCTTTCTTAAACGACAAGGACTCATATCACATCACTAATATCTTTGCTTACAAGATAAGGATTTGATTTTAAATACTAAGTCAACTCTCTCTTGTACCTTCAACCAGAGAGATGCTCAGAAAAATGTCATTGATCCCTTGCTCTTTGTTGTTATACATTTACATAGTTTTCTAATAACTACTAACTTCTTGCCTCTTATTTTGATAGCCACACTTTTTGGAACTTAGGGCTGATGATGAAACTTATTTATAACTATTGAAACAGACATGGCTTGGAGCTTAGGGCTGATAATGAAACTTATTTATAACTATTGGGCCTGATTATCACCCATACACAACTCTCTCTGCTCTTCCACTAGTGCTTCATAGTTCGTGGATAGGTTGGGGCTTCAAATGTATTGTCTCGTTTATCAATTGGTGATTTAGATTCTTCAAGGCCTCTCAATTGGTTTTGACTCCTTGGCTGATTTTTTGGGTTGAGTTCTAATGATCCGAGCATCTCCCCTTCATCAGAGAATGCACTCAATCTGTTCAGCTACATCTGACACCCTGTATTCAAAAGTGACTCTACACTGGCTCCCTCAATTGTCTAAACAGGTTGTAACCATAGATTGTCTAAAATCAGATGACTGAGATTAAGCTGGTTTATGGGTTGATCCTAGCTGTATCTGATGTCCCAGATGTGTTCCACCCCAACTGCCTATCGGTAAGTAAATCCGATGGTCCATATTCCTTCTCTTACACTTGGGAATAAAAACTCTTCGGCTTTGTTTGTTCGCAGGATAGAAAGCGGGATAGGAGAAGAAATCCATGAGGCCCAGCCATCTCCAACGTTTGTATCCCGCTAGGTTGAGGGATTTCACATCCCAACAGTGCTCGGTTTGGTGAGTTAAATTCCGGATGAGTAATACCACGGGGGGTGAGGTATTATTAATACCCCACCTCCGGATTTGTTTCCCGCCAAGATCTAAAGGTTCAAAATTATTTTCTGTCACATCACATATCAAATCACATTTTTTATCCCACTTTATATCCCGCTAACCAAACACCAAAAAAATAATCCCACATAAAAAAATAATCCCATCTTTTATCCAATCCCTCATATTATCCCAATGGGTACAACAGTATTACTTATCCCCCATCATCCAATCCCCCAAAACAAACACAGCCTTCATTCTTTTCTCTCTCCACTCTTTACACTTTTTCTCTGTCTTCCCCCCTCCAGAGCACCCTCTTCTGCTCTTTATTTCTTAGAGCATTAGCTCCCTCCACTTTATTTGCCCTTGAACTAATGAGTTGCACTACCTCCCCTCTTTGTTTGGATCCTGTGTTAGGTTTATAATTGTAATTGGCATATTAGTGAACAAAACAATGAATTCAATTTTATATTGATAGACAATGGTTAGGGTGCTATAGAATATAGAATTGAATATGAATCCTATTTTGTCTAGTATTTGAGATCTATATACTAGAAGACATCTAGGGAAGGTTTCCTAATGTCCAAGGGAGTTGGAAACCACAAAAGAAAGAATTCCTATCTTAAAGGAACCTGGATATCTTACGAGTTCTACACAAATCCCATTTAAAATTGGATATTTTTATGCTCTATATAAAGGACCTATTCTTATGTTCTAGAGTATCAATTAATTAGAGAGAAGAAGATCATATTATTTGGTAAGCTTTAAGAGACTTCTCTCAACCTAGCCATGAAAGATTTTATCTTTCAAATTCTATATGCGTTAGTGATTCGAAGGAATTTGAATCTTGCACATTGTCGATTCAGCTAGTTGCTGAGGATTTGGATCATCTTTGAGGATTCGAAGAAGGTGTCTCTCACTTGGAGATTGGAGCATTGAGGAATCGACCAAAGGTTCAACAACATAGGTTTGTGGATTCAAGGCTATTGAGAGGTTGTACTTTGGAATCAAGTTTTAATATAGTGAAAGTTTTGAAGTTTTACCCGGTTTGGGTTTTCCTTCTCTGTCTTTTTTTTTTTTTCTTTTGCCTTCTTATTACTGCTTGCAACTTTGTGTGGTTGATTGTTTAGATTATCCAACATACCCGAAATTTTCACCTTGTTTGTGGGTTCATAACCCGGTCTCATCTATTAAAGAAGTCCAATAACACAAGAATAAGGGCCTCAACCTTAAAACCCAGGTGTTAAGGTGGGGGAAGTTCATCTCTCATATGGGACATAACTTTTCTGACGGACCGATGTGGGACAACTTCTAACATCATCCAATTCACCATACCTAGTATTTGGTCTCATCCGATTCACCATACCTAGTATCCTAACCCAACTTGGAACAACACTAGATCAAGGTGTTTCTAGCTGCGCCCATATCTTTGCAAAGCTAAAGCCAGCAACACAGGACAAAAAGTAAAATAACCTTGTGGTTAACCGCTTAAAATAAGCTCGAGAAGTTCGTAACTCCAAAGTATGTTAAGTAAAGAAGCAGAGATTGAAATAGATTATAATTCTATCCCCTCTCTTAAGCTTGAGGTAAGGTGCAAGAAAACTCAGTTTGAAGGCAAATAGCCCCAAAAATCTCATAAACAAGAAGACATGATTACTAATCAGAAACAATCAATGGTCTGTCATGTCAAGTAGATGATAGATGAAAAGTTAGCAGGGGCTTAGTTATTCATATATGAAGCATTCTAGGTTTATAAAATTTGAAAGCAGAAAGCAAATAAATACAAAGACAACTCACATCAAACATTAAGACAGCATCATATAATGTGTCAAAAGGTGCAACAACAAATGAAATACCATTTAGTCATCTTCTCCATCAAACCAAGTGGAAGGATTTATGGCTCAGTGTTCTCTTCATGCATGATAATATTAACTACATTATAACCACTAAAAGGTGCATACAAAGGCCGATCAACACATTCAACACAAACATATCCATTGTGGATAAGAAATCCAGCAATTACGGAAGCTTAAACACAGCAATACGAAATTCCAACTACAATATTCAGCCAATATCCAGATCAACCTTAATTCTGCACTGCTAAACCTTAAATATTACTCTCTATTTATCTCATGATCCTCAATTTGGTTCCCAACACATCCTTTTTGATTGTTAAATAACTCGATTCTAGTTATTTGGCTTCAAAATTTATTACTCAAGGTCAGTTGACTTCTTACAGTGGTTTGTCCAGTTTAAGAATTTAAAATGAGATCGACATGAAATTCATATAAATAATTAATATGAGGAAACACAAATATATACATATTGATAGATACTCAAGTGAAAAGGCAGCTTGAAATGATGCCATGTGAAAGGCAATAACAACTAAATTGACACATGCATTAACCAACACAAATCCAGTTACTTACTTCATTCAAAATTATAACACTTCATTCATTGAAAATATAGACCAAGAGTGGCATATGTTCTTATTTCATACCCATCAATATGAAGAAGTAATCGCGCAGTTGTTCTATGAATATGTTGTATAAGATCTGGTACAGAATCTACCTGAAAAAAGGCGAAAAGTTTTCTTCCATCAGCTTTAAGAAAAACTAAAAATGACAATAAATAATAGCCAGATAATGAAAAAATATTCTTCAATGGGCTGAACAAACAGAAGAATGATGTTATTGACCAATCCAATTAAAGAACCAGTTGATCCATACCAGCAATTTGGTGTCTTATTATAACCGAATCAGTGGCAACAAACTAGTCAAGGTTGGCCACATGAATACTTTTCTCGCTAATACCAAGAGTCATATTTTCCAGTAGGTTACTAGAAATTAGGCTGTTTTCACAATTTCAGACCACGTAATCGTAGATTTACTTTTTTTTCGCCTTTACACTAGGACAAAATTGAAAATGATATTGAGAAACAAAATTAAAAATTGATTCAAAATAAGGAGAATTCAATATGCAGATTAGGATCCAAATGATAGAGAGAAAAAAAATACAGCATCACAAAGTCAATCATCTAAGAGATCACGTCAAGTCTGCTCACTCTTTCTTAAGCACTCACATTCATGAAGCATCAATTCACCCGTACACTTATTCAGTTCAATTTGCTTTAGTCTACTTGTACAGGAACCTAGTAGCATGCACATGCATGAAATCAAATGTCTCAATGCATATAATTGTATCAGCTATCTACAACTTAACTAGTGAAGTTCCATGAAATGAAAATGAAAATAATAATGCCTTAATGCACAAACACATATGTGACCATCCATGTATTGTGGACCGTCTAGGGTCAAATAGGTTATCATCTGGCACATAAATCAACTTTATTAGAAGTATAAATCTTATACTACTTCAGACAAAGTAAAAACTCAAAGCTACTTGTGATAAATTCACCAAATTGCTACCATTCCAAGCAAAGATAACACTTTGTGTAAATAATTTTAGCACCACCACAAACCACCAGAGAAGATTTTAATTCTTTAAATAAGTCAAAAACATACCAAATGTGTATAGAAATTTTCAACTACAGCTGCATTATTTTGCAGAAGCACAGATTGAAGATGAGCTTTAGATCTATGCAATAATCGAGCAACAAGAGATATAGTTTCAGCGCCTGCACATCTTTCCTGCAGCATAAAATCAATTTTGTTACATTATACACTTATCATTCATGCAGCACAAAATCAATGTTGCTACACCATACACAATTAAAAAAAAATATATATTGTTTGATCTCATAGATCTTCTTATTTGTACCGAATGATAAAATAGTTTCATCCAAGTATAAATCATACTAACGTGTAAACAAGGAATAAGCATGCTTGAAAATGAGACACTTGAATGACAGAAAAGTGGAGCACACTGAGACAATGAAAGGGATAAATAATGGGGAATTGCATAAAAAACATAAATCACTTTTCAGAACTATTCCACAATTATCATTTGTACATTGCCAATAGAAAGCACGACATGAATTTGGAGTTGTACATTGGTGAATTGGCATTTTATCTCTAAGAAAGATGGTCACCTCGTTATTCATTGCTCATGGATGATGCAATTGTGGGATTTCATGTTATCAACTTTTGTCAACTTAGTAGGGTTCAAGCTCAGAGAACCCAAAAGCGCAACAGTGGATCTAACATACTTGCTGCTTGCCAATGACACAAATTTTTTGTGGGGGCGGAGTACTCACAATTAAGCCGCCTCAGTTGCATTCTACTATGCTTTGAGGCAGTTTCAGGATTAAGTGTGAATTTAGGTAAGTCAATCTCCAACTGGAGAGGTGTAGAAGGTGGGAGGTTTGGTGGCTGTGATTAGTTGCAAAATTGGTAGTTTGCCAACCACATATCTTTGTCTCCCTTTGGCATCAACTTGCAAGACGATTAGAGCATGAAATGCAGTAGTAGATAACTTTCAGAGAACAGTGTCAAGACTTCCATGGGGTACCTGTCGAAAGGGGAAAGAGTCACTTTGCTCAAAAGCTTCCTTATCAAATCTACTGATTTACCTTTTATCGCTCTAGAAGATGCCAACATCAATAATGAAGAAATTGGAAAAAATATAGTCATTTCCTGTATATAGGAGAATAATTTAAATACCACTTAGTAAAGTGGAAGACAGTGTTCAAGCCCCTCAGGATGGAAGGAATGGGCATTAGGAGGTTTTCAGTGACAAACAACCCACTTTAGGGGCAGTGGCTCTTTAGGTTTGCTAATTGCCTAAGTATGGTGTGGTGGAAGGGCTGGGTGACAAAGGAATACCAAGGCCCTGTGGAAAAGCATACGAAAAAATTGACCTAACTTCAGTAGGCATATCTCCTATGAAGTAGCCAAAGGGGATAGCATCAAATTCTGACATGATCCGTGGTTGGGAGATAGTAGCCTCAGGGACTCATACCAAACATTTTTGTACTTGAAAAGAATAAGGATGGAGCAGTGGATGACATCTTCATTTTCCCGAACGGGGTCATTGTTTAGAATGTCGAGCTTAGTAGGAATATCTTTGGTTGGGAAATAAACAACTTGGCAAGGTTGATCTTGCGCCTTTACAAGGTCAAAAGTCCAGCAAGGTAGGACAAGGTGAGATAGTTAGGCTCAACATTCGATAAGTTCAAGATGAAGTCTTTCTACAAAAGATTGGAGGGAGGCCGGAAGATGGAATTCTCCTGGCTAAGCATATGGAAAAATGGAGTGGCCCTAAGGCGACATTTATGGTACGGTATATGCTACATGGGAGAATACTCGTGATGGAAAATCTCATCAGAAAAGGACCGACTTTGATTAACAGATTTTGCTTGTGCAAAGGAGAGGCAAAGTCGGTCAATCATTTGTTTTTCCAATGCGCCTGGACGAGAAAGATTTGGGAACTAACTCTTAATTGTTTCAGAATTTCCCTCGGATGTAAGACTTGTTTTCAAGATGTGGTGGGTGGCTACGATAGGCGAAAGGAGAAGGAAAGTATGGAGAAGACTTGTTTTCAAGATGTGGTGGGTGGCTACGATAGGCGAAAGGAGAAGGAAAGTATGGAGATTGATCCCTTTTTGCCTTTCATTGTTGGTATGGGGGAAGAGAAGAGGAGAAACTTTCAAGATAAAGTGAATTCTTTGTGTAAAATAGAAAGCATTTTCTGACTCTTTTGCATAGCTGGTTGTCCGAGGGTAGAGACATGGAGATGCATAGTTTTGTGCATTTCATCAAACAGATGGATATACACTGACTATTAGAGCTAGATTTTTTGTACTTGGAAGGCATCCCCTTAATGTGATTTAACGTAACTTTTTACTTAAAAAAAATTATGTATGAGAGATTTAACGAATTTTCCCCCATCACTTTAACTGCAGAAAATAGAATTTTCTATTCCAGGAAGGGGGGGAGGACAATTAAAGCCTTTTTGGGTATGTTATATTCATCAAGAAATAAAATATTGATACCTTAAGAATCTTATTGATACAAACAGAACAAACTATGTTTAGTATCTTTTCAAGATTTTCATCTGTGTCTTCTTTCTGTGTTTAACAATGAAAAGTTTGGAAAAAGTTTTTGAACACAACATTTCTGTATCCATTCTCTTCTTTCCTTTTTCAAATAACATTTATTTTTTCTTTCTTTCTTTATTTTTTTTTTTTGTTTTTTTGAATTAGTGATATTTTTTTCTCTTTCTCAAGAAGAAAACAAAATTGCAATCCCTTGTTGCAGGTTTCTAGCTTTGACAATCCAATTGATCATGATCAAAACAACAAAGTTGTCTTGAGGAACAAAGATACAAATTATTAAAAAAATGGAAGTAAGTAGAGCAATAACACATACCTTAAGACCAAAAGACATGTTAGGTGGGTGACCGAAATTGGTACTGCGTGGACTAGTGGGCATCACATCCATATGGGCTGTACTCATAGAAGCTGGTGAAGTGGAAGAAAAAGATACAGACTGCGGTCTTATCCACTGATCACAATCTTGTGTTATTCTGGATAATGCTCCCTTTAGCTGATCTGAGGATTAAAATGGAGAATTTATATCTCGAAATCCCCTCAAATAAGAAATAGCTTATTTTAAATTAATATATATAAATAGGTTTCAAAAAAAAAAAAATAATAATGAGCGTTAAGAATACAACATAGCAAGAACAAATTGATGGGAAAAAAAAAATAAATAAATAAACCAGAAAAGGATGAACAAAGACTAAAAGAATGAAAAAAATAAACCTACGATGGAGAGAGAGGAGGAAAGACTCAGTGCTAAAGCATACTTACAACTAAGCGAGTCAGTTAAGCCTTTCCCACTTGGGGAAGTGTTCTGGTGACCAAATGTTTCAAATACAAAATGGAAAAAAATCCCAAACAATTGGCAAATTCCCTGTAAAGAACTGAAAAGGTCAGAGAGAAGTGAAGAAGAACTGCAAGAGAACCTATGGCTATAAGATTGGATCAATAGACAGATAGATAGAAGAAATTACAGTTAAAAAAATAAACAAAAACTAGCAGCTACCAGTTACCTTAAAAAACTCAACATTGACTATGTCCAGTTTCTGCATAAGCCTCGCATATTTATCCATCAACCTATTGTCAAACCACATTCAGCTCACAGCATCTAGGGCAAAATTAATATTCCAATGTCTGGACAAAGAATATATCACCTTAGAAGGGAAAGAGATGATCCTGTTTGTGCTGTCATTTCTTCATCATTGCAATGAGATGAATAATTTCTTGAATGTTTGGGCATAGAAATCCGACTCGGCAATTGACTGTCTTCATCAATAAAGTCCGCATGCAGATCTTCATTTTCATCTTCTGAGATAGAATTGCTTCCATTTACATGATTCACGTCACCATTTTTGGAAGGAAACTCATCGGTGTTAGAATTAACCTTTCCATCAGGTTCTACAGAGTTTGACCCATTAAGTAAAAAGGAATCGTGGTATTCTTTGGAACTTAGTTTCACCAAAAAAGGGTTTCCACTTTTAAGCCAATAAGAAAACCCACTCTCCCTTTCAACAGAATCTGCCAACTTGGTGGAATGCAGCACTCTTTTATCAGAAGAGTCACGGCCAGATGGAACAATCAGTGCTGCTCCATCACCAACAAGTCCAGCAAAACTTACAACTTGTACTGTTTCTGGTGGCAATTTAAGCCAGGTCTCCTTTTCCATAACCATTTTCAGTGCCTGGAGAAAGGATGATTTAGTCAATTTATAAATGCATTCAGAATGTTGTTGAATGCAGAATGAAGTATGAATAGAATGGGTAAAAAATATAAATAATATAAGCAACCATCACGCAGAAAAAACAATATATGCCATGAGTTGACACGGGAAAAAAAAAAACATTGTAGAAAATAAAATCAGAAGGATTTGCTGATGAGGAAATAATCTCCATGCCCCAAAAAAAGAGAAAAATAAACAAATCTCAATTGGGTTAACATTTTGAAAAATTCTCAATGGGGTATGGGGATGGTATATGGAACTTGCTTGCTTTGACTTTAGTAGCGTGAAGTCTTTAGCAGGTATTAGCAACCCTCACTTCTAAAAGATTAAGCTATTAGTGAGAGGGGCAACTTTATTATTTATATTGACTTATTCTCTTTGAACACACCCCTTAAAGTGTGGCCAAACCGACTTTTTGAGGGCGCTAAACAAGTGCGACTCCTTTTTTTTTTTTTAATTATGATGGCGAGATTTGAAAACAAGTCGTTTGTCTGCTCTGATACCATATTAGACTATTAATCACCATCTCTCCAAAAAGCTTGAGCTATTAGAGAGATGGGCAACTTTACATTTACATTGACTTATGACGCAACCGGAAGCACATAGACCCTAATCTTTCAAACGAAAGTTAGGGAGAAAAATCTCAAAGAAATCAATGTATTCAATCAATAATGAAAAACTATCAATCTCTTACAATTCCTAACCTTTATATAAGCTAGGACTGACATCAAATAAAATAAAACCTAATTATCTATCAAAAATAAATAAAATTATCTAGATAAGTAAATAAAATTATCTCCTCAAAAAATCCTCAATTTCTAAATAAGCATATCCAATTCATTTTTATCAGGGATATTTGAAATGGAACGCCCATCATAGTCCCCATCACCCTTATTGCCATGTCATTGGGCCCACTAATTTCTGTGAGTCTTCTTGCGCTTCTGACACTCAAATTAGCCTAGGAACTTGTTTGCAATCACGTCCATGTTAACTTATTTTCTTTCAACCGGAAGCATCAATCCAAACCCACTAGTTACATTCTCAGATTAACAAGCACAAGAATATAACGGTTTTACAAAAAAAAAAATAATTAAAAACAAAAAAACACATTGCGCAAGGTAAAATAATAAGAATAATAATAATTAACATAAATAGGATCATAAATTGATTTTTCATGACCTGAAAGAGGTAGCTATAATTGAATTAATGAAGTTGATTAGGATTACCTCACAGGCTTGGCAACTAACCATTGAGAAGTATCCACCAACCCATTTAGCTTTCTAGTTAACTTAGCACCAACATAGCTCAACTCAACACTTAGGATATAAGCAAGGGAGCTGATAATCCTTTGACCTAAAAGTAAGTATGAAGCTCATTCGGGATACAGCTTACAACACAACAACATTTATCTGTCTCTTAGCCATCATTCCTGGGTCATATCCATTTGTAAACCTAACCCTCAGAATATTGAAGCAATTACCTGTTGGCATTTTGAGTATGATTGAATTATACACTGCATGAATACTTCTTGGAGGAAAAGAATTTATATAGCCGGCCACAACTAGTTTAAGACTAAGGCTAAGTTGAGTTGAATTGCCTACATGAATACCGCTTAATTTAAAAAACAAAAAATATTAACGGCATGGATCTTTGCATACACTTCCATTTAATTAATTTTGGTAATTCTGCAAGACGCATAGAATTTTCATCCACTTTAACCTACAATGAGTAACTAAAACTATGCTAGAGCTACATCTATTTACAATACACTTCCTGTTCATACCTAGAATAGTTTTACATACTTTTCTATTTTTAAACAATTATTTAGCAAGGAATTACGAATATAATTGATTTATAAATGTGGAAAGCTACAGAGTACCGTCTAATAAAGGGGCTACTACAAGATGGAAGTGCAAAAACAAGTTGATAAACATGACAGCATGTACTACATATTGTTACACTAGCAATATGTGATGATAATGCCATTCAAAAACCTTTATTGCATTATTTCTTTTTTTCTTTTAACAAGTAAATAGTATTTATTAGAGGTAGGGGTTTGGGATGACTCAAACCCCGTGACTTTGGTCTAGGTAAGGATGCCTTTTCCACTTAAGTAGGGGGGGGGGGGGGGGGGGGGGGGGGGGGGGGGGGGGGGGGGGG
>JAVXUM010183100.1:0-11085 GCA_035590655.1 Pouteria glomerata
TCAAAGCTTCTCAATTGTGACTAAACTAACTAACTAGTTATATATATATATAAATATCCTAATGGTTGGCCGGCCATAGAGGTGAATGGGCACAAAAATGCAATTTTATATATATATGCATATGTTAGAATTCAAGTAAGTCTTCCATTTGGGCCCACCACCAATTAATTCACTTGACCACACTACAAAAGGCCAAATTAGAGTAATTTGAAGACCAAAACATGGCTTGGTCTTCCACTTCAACCCTTGGCCGAACCATGCCTCCACCTTGGCATTGACTTGGTCCAACTTGGACCAAGTCAAGTTCAAATGGTTTTGCTCTTGCCACATAAGCCAAACCTTGGAATTTTCTAGTCTTATGCCCTATATCCCTCCAACATGGTCAAGGATTTTCTGAACTTACTAAGTTCAAGTGTCAATCTCGTTCAAAATGTTTGCCAAGTCATCCGTTTCAAGCTATTTGTCTACATACACAGATTTGGCTCAAAACTGACCCTCTGATAGTCTTTTAATCATAACATGACGTTCTGACCTCCAATTGAGGTGATTCTTTTTGCTTTGGAAAGAGGACTTAAAGATCTACAACTTTTGTGTTCCGGCCGAAGCCCAATTCCTTCATCTTCAGTGTCAAAACTGCGTCATAAGTTGGAGGCAGAAAGCTGTCCCGGAAGGCAGCACACTGCCCAAGCGCGGGGGCACGCCGGGGAGCCACCCCGGGCGCACACCTGAGGCCACCCTCGGGCGCCCGCCGAGGCCCTCCCTCTCCTCCTAGACTGCCGCGGGCGCACGCTTGTGCATTGGGGCGGGCGCCCACCGAGACCAATGGTCCTCTGAACCTCCATTTTGACCTCTAAACACCTAAACCTTGCGCTCCAAGGTTCTTATCACTCAACCAACATACAAACTAGTTTAAACTCAACTCCAGAGAGTATTCACACCCAACTAAAGAACTTAAATTCCTACAAACATATTCCCATTTCATTTAGAAAATCCAATTACACCGAAGGTGATGGGTATTACATTTACCATTTAGTGGTAATTCAAGAGTTCAACTAACCATTTTCATATACTCCTTATTCGAACTCCTAAAATATTCTAGGTTCCAATGTATAATTAAACTCCAAAATTTCCAAACTTCTGTAGGGAACAAGAATTTAGTAAAATTTCAAAGCCATTAAGAACACATTAAACAATTATTCTAATTTCTCCATATTTTACTAGCTTGACATCTTCAAACTATTGACATACATTAACATATGAACTTTTAATTTTTGTTAGACAAACATACTAAGTAAACCTCCAACATACCATCAAAACATTGATTAATTTTTCAACTTCATAAAATCAATTTAAATGACAAATTTTTCAGATTTCATGAAGATATCAAAAGTAGAAATTTTAGCTTCTCTTTTACGTTTTTTGTTCACTATAACTAGCTCAAAATCAAGCAATTGAACCTATAACACTGCACCAATTTAACCATACAATCCTCAATTTATATAAATCAAAATAAACATGACTAATTTCAAATTTACAAAAAAGGTATGTCGCAGAATTTTTTTTGCCCTTTACGCCCCATTTTGTCTACTTTAAGTGGCCCAAAACAATTAACAAATATGTACACATCAATTGGGCTCATTTCCTATACTTTTAACCAAAGTTTCTAGGTGTAATTAGGGTTCCAAAAATGTGGTATGAGTGATGAAATTCCAGCAACTACACATCCAACATAATCTAATTAAATTCTAAATTTTTAGGTCACTAAAGTATTAGGTATTCTTCCAAAATCGATGCACACATTAGGGGATTTAATTTAATTGAATTCTAAGGTTCTAGGTCATCAAATTGTTAATATTCCCATACCAAAGTTCCAACATAAAAAGAAGACTTAACTTGACTGAAAATTAGCTCTTTATTCACAAGAAAAATTCTGTTTTGGTGCCAAAATTCTGTTTTGACTAACCATTGCTATAACTTGGTTTCTAGGCCACCAAAATACTAGATTTTCACACCAAATTTTCAACACACCTTAAGAGATTAATTTAAGTTGAAACTTAGGGTTTTAAATTACAAAATTTTTGCTTTTATGGTGTTAAAATTCTGGAACTTACAACCCTCATCCTTGTTATGTTTCTAGGCACTCTAAGTTCACACCAACTTTAGTTTTGCAAGGATAATTCTAATTCATCAAATTCTCTAACCTTTACAATTCCTACACTAATATAACTCACATATATATAAATAGCGTGAAGTAGAGATTCTCTATCTCAATTCTTGGCCAATTTATTCAAGAACTTCCAAGGAAAAGTGTGATTGTTCTCAAGCTTCCAACTTGAAGATTTCAACTCCTCTCTTCAACTTCCTTTTTCTTCCTCAATTCAATTTATCACCAAGCCCTAAAGAAATCATCTTCTTTTAGTTTCTCCCTTCAAGAATTAAGTCTAATTCTTTCTTAAAATTAATTCCACCAAAGCAAAAGAACACTTACCAATTTTTATTCCTAAATCTTTCTCCTTTGGTTTTCTTCCTATTCTCCTCTTTTTCTCATTTCTCTTCTCTTCTTTTTCCTCTTTTTCTTCTCTTTTCTTTTTTTATTCTCTTCTTTTTCTCTTTAATTTCTCCTTTCTTCCTTGGCTTGGCCGAATCCTCTATGGCCTAAGCTCACTTGGCCAAATGCTTTCTCTATGGTCTCCAATTTATGGCCATTCAGCCAAGCCTTGTTTCTCTTCATCAAAGTCAACCCAAGAACCTATTAATTTGCTTCACATGGATCCTATTCATCATTCTATTTACACATAAGCTAGGTTAGTTAACCATGTAGGTCCCATTTGATAAAAAGGCTTGGACACCTAAGGCACTACATGACAATTCTAGAATGGACCAAAAACAACCCATTTGGCCAAGCAATTTCCTCCTAACTGACTTGCCTCTTTCTTCCACTTTATGGTTGGTCAAACACTCTTCCAATTGATTCCAATGTTCACATCTAAGCTACCTTGAATTTAAACTGATGGGGGACCCACCAAATGTAAGAACTTTGACACTAACTCACAAACAAACAAACTTGGAATTGAATATCACTTAAGCCATTCAGTCACTTCCTTCCCCAACCGTCTTAAACTCTTTTCCTCACCTCATGGCCAGTCGAATTGGTTCCAAGTCATCCTCTTTTTGTCCTCTATTGGTCCATGAAAGATTAGTCTAAAATTCATACTTTGACTAGGTCAAATTTGAAGCAAGCTCTTCCACCTATCTAATTTTTCACACGTTTTCTTCCACTTAGCCATTTTGAATTATTCTTTCCTCTACATGGCCGGCTAACTAATTTCCTAATGGCCAAAATTGAGTTATTTCATGTGGTTAAAATTAAACAAAAACTAATCCATGTGATAGTCAAAATTGGACTTAAACTAACCATGTTTAATTGGCTATACTTGGAGTACAATTTTTACTCTTTCCCTTAAGAACATAACACTCCTAATTTACACTTTAGATAAATTCTTAACACTTTAAGGGAACATAATTCTCTTTTAACACTTTAGAAATAATCCTCCAGCCACTTAAGCTAAATTTATAACACTTTGAAGCAAAATAATTTTCTTTCAACACTTAGAACCAATCTTCCAACCACTTAACCTAATTTAGACAATTAGGGGTTTCAAATTACTAAACCTTAAACCAGTGTTAACTTAATTTATTTAAGGCTCCAAACATGCTCATATTTCTATTTTCTTTCGTCAAAATTGAGTACTAGAAGTATCCTCTAACTTAGAATTCAAATCATCTCCCAAAACATGAAAAATTCTTCACATACATTCATCCTAGAACTTAGGGTATTACATTTCCTCCCTAAACAAAATTTTAGGTTTAGGACATTACATAAGGATTGAGATCACCTCTTTGTCACATAATCATCTCCAAGATAAATTTAAAATCATAGCTTACATCCATCTCAAGATTTCGGGGTACTACAACTAAACCTTGAACCATTGTCGTCTTAATTTACTTTGAACCCCAAAAATGCTCTTACTTTCTTTTTCTCTAAACAAGACCTAATTGTAATTTTTATTTCATAATCTAAAACACATAGTCATCCTCGAGGTATTTTAAAAGTCATAACTTATATTCACTCAAAAGTTGGGGTATTACATACTTGGAATGGATTGGCTCATATCTTACCAAGCTATGATAGATTGTCATAGACGTAAACTAACTTTATTTACCCTGAAAGAAGATCAAATTCATTTCTTTACAAATTGGTATGAATTACGAGAATTGTCACTCTTGGATGTCCGTGCAAAAATTAAATTGTGTAGCTTGTTTGCATTAATGGTTTTGGAAAAAGAAAGTGAAGAATAGAGAATCGAGTTGCCTAAGGTTATGGAAGAATTTCTTGAAGTGTTCCCAAAAGAAATATCAAGGTTTTCACCTAAACAGGAAGTAAAGTTTTGTATTGATCTAGTTCCAAGCACAGAACCCATCTCTATTCCTCTCTACAGGTTGGCACTGGCGGAGTTAACAAAGTTGAGAATACAAATTAAAGAGCTATTAACTAAGGGGTTTATTAGGCCAAGTACCTCACCTTAGGGTGCACCGACATTGTTTGTTGCAAAGAAAGATAGAACACTGAGGATGTGTATTGATTATAGAAAATTGAACCAAATGACCATCAAAAATAAGTATCCATTGCCAAAAATTGATGACTTGTTTGATCAATTGAAAAGTCTCTAGTATTTTCAAATATCAATCTGCAGTTAGGGTACCATCAGTTGAGGATAAGATAAGAAGATATTTCAAAGATAGCATTCAGGACTCAGTATAGCCATTACGAGTTCCTAGTTATGCCACTTGGTTTAACAAATGCACCAGCGGTATTTATGGATTTAATGAATCAAGTCTTTAAAGGTTTCTTAGATAAGTTTGTAGTGGTGTTCATAGATGATGTCCTAGTGTATTCTAAGTCAGAATAAGAATACGAACAACATCTGAGGTTGGTGCTGCAAAGGTTGAAAAATCATCAGTTATATGTTAAACAAAGTAAATGTGAGTTATGGCTTAGAGAAGTTAAATTTTTGGGGCATGTTATATCTAAGAAAGGGATAACCCTAGACCCATCTAAAATTGAAGCTATTATGGAATGGTCACAACCGAAAACTGTATTTGAGATTCAAAGTTTCCTGGGGTTGGCAGTATACTATAGGAGATTTGTACTAAACTTTTCAAGGTTGGCAGTTCTATTGATTAGAATGACCAGAAAGGGGATTAACTTTGAATGGAGTTAAGTATCTAAAAGATCTTTTCAGGAAATAAAGAAAAGATTAACCACCGCACCAGTACTAGTTATTCCAGAGAGGGGAGCCGGTTATTCGATCTATTGTGATGCTTCAATGAAAGGACTTAGGTGTGTTCTGATGCAGAATGAAAGAGTGGTGGCCTATGGTTCCAGGCAATTAAAGAATCATAAGAAGAATTATCCAGTACATGATTTAGAGCTAGCAACAGTATTCTTTACTTTGAAAAGTTGGAGGCATTACCTATATAGTGAGAAATTTGAAGTGTTTTCAAATTATAAAAGTGTAAAAGTACATTTTCACTAAGAAGGACTTAAATTTGAAGCAACGAAGATAGATGAAGTACATGAATTACAATTTTAAACTACACTATCATCCAGATAAGGCTAATGTAGTTATAGATGCACTAAGCCGAAAGACTAAGAGTACCATAGCCAACGTAGCAGTTAAAGAATGAGAAATGATAGAAGTTTTGAATGAATTTGATCTGGAACTAAAGGAGGAGGAAGAACGAGTGATATTGTACACTTTTGTTGTTCAGCCAATATTAATTAGTAAGGTAATTGAGGCATAGAAATTTGGTGAGAATACTAATGACATTCGGGAGAAAGTAAGAAGATTGGTGGACATTCTAGTTGGATAGTTGAAGATAAAGATGTAGTTAAATACCAAAGAAGGATTTTTGTACCCTTATCTATAAGAAACAAAGTCATGAAAGAATTTCATCATTCACGGTCGACAATGCATCTAAGGGGTACAAAAATGTATCATGATTTGAAAAAACAATTCTATTGGGCAGGAATGAAGAAAGAAATAGCCAAGTTTATTAGTAAATGTTTGACTTGTCAATAGGTGAAGGCGGAGCATCAAAGACCAGCCAAGTTATTACAATCATTGCCTATATCTAAACGGAAATGAGAAAACATAACTATGGATTTTGTATTAGGATTGCCAGGAACAAGAAGGGGTTGTGATGCTATATGGGTAATTGTAGATCGATTAACTAAATCAACCCATTTCTTATCAATGAGAATGACAGATTCAATGGACTCTTTGGCCCGATTGTATATTTGAGAAAATTGTGAGATTACATGGCACTCCAATGTCAATTATTTTAGACCTGGATTCCTAATTTGTTTCATGATTTTGGCAGAGTTTTCAGGCAGCCATGGGGATGGAATTATGTTTCAGTACAACCTATCATCCCCAAACTAATAGACATTCTGAACAAACAATACAAATTTCAGAAGATATGCTCCAAGCCTATGTGTTAGATTTTAAAAAAAGCTAGGAAGATCACTTGCCACCGGTGGAGTTTGCCTATAACAACAATTATTAAGCAAGCATTGGGATGACACCATTCAAGGCCTTGTATGGAAGACCATGTAGACCACCAATATATTGGACACAAGTTGAAGAAACAACTATGATTGGGCTAGAATTGGTTTAGGAAACAAATGATAAGATAAAAGTTATCAAGGAGAGGTTGAAGATAACACGCAATCCACAAAAGAGTTATGCAAATCAACAGATGAGACGTTTGAAATTTTAGGTAGAAGATCACGTATTTCTAAAAGTGTCACCACAAAAAAGACAATTTAGATTTGGTAAGTGGGGAAAATTATCCCCCCGGTATATTGGTCCATTTGAAATCTTAGCAAAAGTGAGAAAGGTGGCATATAGATTAGCATTAGCACCACAATTGTCTAGAGTACACGAAGTTTTTCATGTTTCCATGTTATGCAAGTATATTCCGGATCGAACTCATGTATTAAATTGGACTGAACTACAAATAAACGCGGATGTAAAGTATGAAGTGAAGTCGATTCAGATTTTGGATTCTTGAGACCAAGTGCTTCAGGGTAAAATCATTCTGTTGGTTTGAGTATTGTGGAAACATCATGGAGTTAAAGAATCTACTGGGAGCGTGACTCTAAAATGCATGAGCGGTATCTATATTTATTTTCTTGAATTATAAATTGTATTGAAATTTCGAGGACAAAATTTTTGTAAGGGGGAAGAATGTAATATCCAAAATATTTATACAATTGTCGATCTATGGTTTTCAATATGTTTTGGAGTTAAAAATATGATACTTAAGTAGTATTGATTGTTTGCAATACCTTAGAGTGAAAGATTTTAGGAGAGATAAGTAGAATAATTAGGAAGTTGGAGTTTTGACCTAGGTTCAAAAGCAGGAGGCGCCTGACCCATACTCAGGTGGGCACCCAAGTTCTTGGGGGCACGCCATAGAACCCCTTGGGTGCCCACCAATGATGATAACGTCACAGGTATAGTGTGTTTTGGCTTAGACGACCGAACTATTACCTACGACCTATAGCTATACTAAGGTGATGGGAAGACCTTAAAATCGGCTTACCAACCTAGGAAGATGACCAAATTCATATATATATGTATATTTAAGGAGAGAGAGAAGAATTTTAAGTGTTAAAAAGAATGAAATTGGAAAAGAAGAAGTAAGGAAGTAACTGAGAGAGTTGGAGTTTGGTAAGTGGTTCCAACCTTTAGTAAAATCAAATTAACTTTGCAAGGCTACAATTAAATGTTTAAGAAACATATATATGTGATTTTTTTTCCATTTAGGTTACAGAGTTGAGAGGTTAAGATTTTCGAAGTTGAAGTTTAAAAGAAGCTATAAATCGAAGGATTCTTTCTTCACCTTCTATTCAACTTGAGGTAGGGATTCTTGGCATCATTTTTACATATTTGGTGTGTAATGAGGACTAAGAAGATGTTAATATGACTAATGTGAGCTTTAGATGAAAATGTTGGAAGAAATTGGAAAGTTATATACATATATATATGTATGTATAGGTTCACATGAGGAAAGATGAATTTTGTATCCTTAGAGTGGCTAATTGTTGATGAAAGTTCCAATTGTTTGTTATATTAGAGACCCATAAGTCTTGTGGTGAGATTAGGATAAATAAACATCATGAACTTGGTCCAAAACTGAACTAATTTGAGGTTAAAAGTGATTAAAACTGAGAAACCCGAAAACAGAACATAAAACTCAAACCTGGAGCAAAGCTATGGGTGCACGAACTTGAAATTAGCTGGGCATCCACATTCTTGGGCGCACGACAAGGTTACAGTTGGGCGCCCACCGAGCCCGGTTCAGAATTTTGGCTTAGTTTCACTTCGACACTTTACTATAGGTATACTTAAGGCTTAACATTGTATTTTACTTGATATCAAAATTTAACTTGTTTAATACTCTAAAATGTTAATATGTGTTGCTTACTTGTTACTTTAAAGCTATGTGAATTTCTATGTTGAATTAGTTGAATATTTATGATACTTGAATAAGATTGAATTTAGTAAGATGGAAAGATTGGAAAGTAATATATTTGCTGGATACATGGAATGTAGCCAAGTGTTATTAGAAGTGTGAGATAATGAATGAGAACCAAATGTATGGAAATGTTTAGTAATGTACTGGGGATGTGGTGGTGTACGGAAAATAAGAAGGGTTATGAGTTTTACCCTCGGGTTGAAAGTTCCGGAACCTATGCAAAGTTTGGTGTTCATACTAGTGGGTTAGTAGCCTATAATATGACGTTCGGTTTATCATTTCTGTTGGGTCTAGACCCATAAAAGACGATATATGGTTTATGTACCCATCCCGATGACTTGTTTAATAAAAGCGTGAATAAAGCATAAATGTTGATAAAAAATTGATATGATGTAATTATATTATGTGTTGAGAATTTTGATGATGATTGATGGTTAAACTTGAGAGTTATATTATGATAATGCTATGAATGAGAATAATGGCTATAGATTTTGATGCTATGTTGTATTACCGCTATAATAAAAGTACTTGATAAGTGCCTGTATAATGTTTGGGATTTTGGTTTTAAAGCATGATGTGAACATGTTGGAATTATTACGTTATTAAACAATGAATTGTTATTATTACTGCTTTACACATTATATATGTTATTATGATGTTACATGGGCATAAAAGGACCAGTGCTCACGTCCCTACAAATTTTGTTGTAGAAAATGACCAAAACAACTAGGTGGGCAGCATTAGGAGTGCACATGGGCAGCATTAGGAGTGCACATGCATGAGTCATCCTAGACTTAGATGAAATTTGGCTTATTTATGTTAGATATTCTTTTGGGAACTATATTGATAATGATTTAGAGAGAGTTAATTGATTTTGGATTATAAAGGCTATAAGGCCAATGTGATGTATTAATGGTGCGATATGTGGGATGTGATGACTTGGCAGTGGTCTAGGTTTGATTTACTTTACTTTACTTTATGTTGTGGGTTCACCATATGTCTGTTGTGTTGCTCTGATCATGGGAATCATATCATTAGTACATGTTAGGTATGTTATTTTTACACACCCCTCGGGTCACTAGATCTGGGGCATGACATAGTCCTTCTTCTTTATTTCTTCATAGCAGCCTTAAGTCTCTATTTTTCTACTCATTTTTCCTTTTTATTGATTAATGCCTATTTTTGTGTTTTAGTACCTTTGGTTTTTGTTAGATTGTGTATCCACATCCAATTTTTGTTTTAATTTAAGAAATTTTTTTTTCATTTTCATGTCATCATCATGCTTGCAAAAGTGAAAAGAAAGAATAATGATATTAGACGATGAGTTATGACCTTACCAAACCAAACAAAACCAAACTAAGCCTTTTCCCACTAGGTGAGGTCGGTTATATGGATTTAATGATGCCAATTAAATCTGTTCAGGGTCATATTCTCCGTCAACTCCATATAGAGAAGGTCATGTTTAATAGTTACTTTATAACTACTCTTGGGTCTCCCTCCCCTCTCTTACTCATGTCAATCTCCATGCTTTCACACCTTTTAACAGGTGCCTCTGTTAGACACCTTTTAACATGACTGAACCACCTTAGTTGATTTTTTCTCATTTTATCTTCAATTGGTACTATTCTTACTTTATCCCTAATCTTCTTGTTCCTAATCCTATCTCTCTTAGTGATCTCGCACATCTATTTTAGCATTCTTATCTCTGCAATTGCCATCTTTTGAACATGATTATGCTTTATTGCCCAACACTCTGATCCATATAACAACGCTGGTTGTATTGCCACTTTATAATACTTTCCTTTAACCTTGAGGGAAACTTTTCGATCACACAAAACACTTGAAGCACCCCTCCATTTAGTTTACCCAACCTGAATCTTGTGACTTACATCAGTATCAATTCCTCCATCCTGCTAAACTATAGATCCAAAGTGTCTAAAGTTTTCTTTTTCTACAATCTGTTAAGTGCCTATGATACCTAAAACTTTTGAGTAAACATAAGATGTGATTTAGATCATTGAATAAGAATTAGAATTAGGTTTGGGCTAAAGAAAAAGAAAGCAAGAACATTTTTTAAGTTCAAGGTGAATTAAGTTACCAATGGTTCGAGGTTTAGTTGTAATACTCCGGCATCGTAGAAAGCTATGATTTTAAATTTATCTTGAAGATAATTAAGTGGCAAATGAGGTAATCTAAATTCTTAAATAATGTCCTAAACCTAAAATTTTGTTTAGAGAGGAAATGTAATACCCTAAACTTTAGGACGAATGTATATGAAGAATTTTTCATGTTTTGGGAGATGATTTGTATTCTAAATTATGGGGATACTTCTAGTACTCAATTTTGATGAAAGAAAATGGAAATATGAACATGTCTAGAACCTAAAATAAATTAAGTTCATATTAGATTAAAGCTTAGTAATTTAAACCCCTAATTGTACAAATTGGTTTAAGTGATTAGAGGATTAATTCTAAGAAG
>JAVXUM010183128.1:0-11083 GCA_035590655.1 Pouteria glomerata
TGCATGGCAGCGAGTATATAAACTGCACAGGGACTTCATTAGGTACCCCGTTTGGTCCGTTTTTAGGACGTTATATAACAGTTTGTTTTGTGGGTTCACACGTAACTGATGCGCTAGCTCTGAAAGTCGGGTTATGTTTTTATGTTTTGCCTGTTTCATACTCACTCCTCGGGTCCTCGGATTCGGGGCGTGACAGTAAGTTTAATTCAAGGGGTGGATGCCAAGTGTGAAAATAATGACTCTGATTTTGCATTGATTGGATTTTAGATTCTGGATGCACCTATCATATGTGTCTCCATAAGGAGTGGTTTCTCAATTTTGAAGAATTTGATGGTGGAGTTCTCTTCATAGGTAATGACAGTTCTTGCAATATAATCGGGATAGGTTCAATCCGTTTGAAGAATTATGATGGATCAACTAGACTTTTGACAGATGTTCGATGTGTACCGGGTTTAAAGAAGAATCTCATCTCATTAGGAGCCTTAGAAGCAAAAATTTTTGCTATGTCTATCCGAGATGGAGTTCTTAGAATTACTTCAGGTGCACTAGTGGTGATGAAAGGTACAAGGAAGAATAATTTATACTATCTTTAAGATAGTAAAGTTATTGAGTCAGTAGCTACAGTCTCTAAGGAAGATGCAGATGCAGATGTAGAAACAACCATGTTGTGGCATATGCGACTTGGTTATGCAGGTGTGGGAGCTTTGTAGAATTTGGTAAAGCAAGACTTATTAAAGGGTGCAAAAACCTGTAAATTAAATTTTTGTGAGCACTGTGTCATGGGAAAACAGATAAAAGTGAAGTTTGGCACCGCTATCCATAATACTAACGGTATTTTAGACTATGTTCACTATGATGTTTAGGGGCCTTCTAGAATAGCATCATTGGGAGGTATGCATTACTTTGTTACATTTGTTGATGATTACTTTAGAAGAGTTTGGGTATATGTAATAAAAATTAAAGATGAAGTGTTGGAAGTTTTCTTTAAGTGAAAGAAGATGATTGAGACTCAAATAGGCAGAAAGATAAAAAAGCTCAGAACAGATAACGATTGTTAGTTTAAGTTTGATCGGTTTCTTAAAATTTGTCAAGATGAGGGTATTGTGCGACACTTCACAGTCAAAAAAACACCACAGCAAAATGAGGTCACAGAATGTATAAAATCGGACTTTACTGGAGAAGGTTCAGTGTATGTTATTTAATACGAAGTTAAACAAAGGATTTTTGGGCTGAGACAGTGACTTATGCATGTCATCTCATTAATCGATTGCCATCAGCGGCGATTGAATATAAGACGCCTTTTGAGGTATGGTTTGGAAAACCTGCAAATGATTATGATTCTTTACATGTATTTAAATCTACTGTTTTTTATCATGTCAAAGAGTCTAAGTTAGATCCGAGAGCTAAGAAAGCAGTATTTATGGGAATTAGCTCAGGTGTGAAAGGATATCGTCTATGGTGTCCTAATTCAAAGAGGATCATTTTTAGCAGGGATGTTACCTTTGATGAGTCTACTATGTTGAAAAAGATAACACTTGACAATTCTGAAATAGAGAAGATTAATGGTGTTCAACAGCAGGTAGAGAGTGTTTTGCAAAAGGTGGAGTTTGAGAAAATTACAGTTGAGTTAGTTTATGTCAATAGTTCAGTGTTAGAAGAAGATGTTGAAGAGGAAAAGGAAGAGGTTTTGACCCAAAAATCTCCACATCAACCGAGATCAATTACACTTGACAGGCCACGTCGAGAAATTAAGAAACCTACTCGTTTCCTTGATACAGTGGTGACTTATGCACTTCCAGTTGTTGATGATGTTCCTTTCACCTATAAAGAAGCAGTTAGAAGTTCAGAAAATGAGAAGTGAAAGAGAGCAATAGATGAAGAGATGCAGTCCATCCAGAAGATACTGCTTTATAAGAATTGGACTGCTGATAATACTGCTGATATGATGACCAAGGTGGTGACTTCGACCAAGTTCAAGCATTGTTTAAATTTGGTCAACATTTTGCAAGTTTGAAGATTTGCTGGAGGCGCTAACGATGAGAAACTTGCACAAAGGTGGAGATTGTTAGGTTTGGTTTCAAGTCCCACATCGAAAGTGTGCAATTTGAGACAATATGTAATGATCTTATAAATTAATGTTTATCTCACATCGAAAGAACATACTAGGAGTCACAACCTAATAGCCTTATAAATTAAGACCTTTTGTCTTGGTTTGAGAATTCAAGAGTTTGTATGCTTTGGTAAGCTTGGTGATAGTGGATTGGTTTCAGCGCTCGAGGACGTATGTAATATTTACCAAATCTCGTTAAATTTTGTGTCTCATTTTCTTTGCATTAGTTTCTTTATTTTCTGTCATTATTTCCTATTTGGTATTTTGTTTACTATTGTGTGGCATTATTTTGGATGTTTGGTTGTGTGGGTAAAACACCCGCTTTCGCAACATTACATTCTAAACTTTTTTGAAACTGAGAAAGGCAAAAATGTCATATCAACAAAAAAATCAAAAAACAAATTATAACAAAATTAGTTTTTTTTCCTTCTCAAATCCAAAAAATGATAACTACTAAAAAGCTTGCTGCTTTCCAAATTAAGCCTAGCTTTGGTAGTTTTGTTTGCCATCCAAACACTACCGAGGCACCTGGTACCCCATTGCCACTTGAAATGGAGTAGGTAGATCAAGATGAATAGGTCCCTCCCCATACTAGAGCGTTTTCAAAACACTAACTCATCAAACTATTTAGCTTGACTAATAAACAAAATCTAGCACAGGCATGACATTTTGGCTACAAAATTGCATTCGCACCAACTTGCTAGTGACTGTGGGGCTAGAATTGCTAAGTATGAGTAGACATATTGATACCCCACATCCACATGATAAAAGCACACCCAAAGCCATCATTAAAGGCACAGACCAAAGAAAGAAAAAGCAAAACTCATAATTAAACCTCCTACACTGATCTTGTTTTGTTAATGAAACTACTAACACCATATCATGTTTATTAGCTATGAATAAAACAAGAGCTTATGCTAAAGGAATAATGACATTGGGCTTGTGGGAAAATTTTTTATGCATGAGTCAAATTAATGCATACAACATACTTGTTCTTTGGTCTATTCCATATTTTAGTCTCCTTCCACAGTTCCGCTACTGTCTAGGATATTTGGTTTACTTATTTAGGCGGGGCTCTATCTGACATGAGCAAATATAGCATTTTATTAAAGCCTGACAAGTCTTCTGTGGGTTGTGAAAGTTCTGCTGCATGTCATTGAAACAAAGGTTCTGAATATTTGACTAAGGGGTTGTCTTCTCTGGGCTCCAGTCTTACATAAAGATTAAGACTTGCAGGGAGAGAAGCTGACAGCCTAGGGGTTCCAATGATGGGTTGGATGTAATGACACATATTCGTGTGAAACATTGCTTGGCTTCAAAGAGAAAAGGTGGGTCTTTTTGAGTTTGTTCGAAGAAATCTTTGAATCTTTGGTGAGGCTTTAGGTATGGTTGTGATAATGGGTTTTCTTGGAGTTGCGAAGAAATGGCTCAAGTAGAAGAAATGGTAAATATAGATTTAATGTTTTCTTCTGTTCGGAGGATTTGTTTTCTCATGCAAATTGGAGGGAAAGTGCCATGTGGTGAGCTCAGGGGTCTGCACATGGCTTCTCTTATTTCCAAGCTTTGAGGCTGTAAACAAATACGGGGGAAACCAGGGTTTGGGGGCTTTCAAGGGAATCAGATGCAGAGGAAGACCAGCCGATAGGTGTTAGGTAACAAAAGCCCACTTTTTTAGGACCAGTGGAGGATTGGGAACTGTGAGCCTCTGATGTGGTGAAACTATCCAGCAATTTAGTTTCAGTGCAATTCCAGTTATTTTAACATTTCCTCACATTTTCTCTCTTTCTTAACTTATTCTCTCTTTGCAAACCAAGTTCATCCTTGTCTGTTCCCCCAAATTTCTAAGCATTGTTACAGCTTAGATTCACACTGGGTTTTTTCATCTTCAACCTGTTCATTCCTTTTTCGTTCACACATAAATACAGATCTTCAGAATCTGCATCATCTGTTTGTGTGCTAGTTACCTGTTGGTTCATCCACTTCACCAAATCTGAATTTTAGATTTACTTTTGCTTTAGCTGTCTAGTAATTTAAAGCCATTCTTGTTCATTAATTTCCTTGTCCTCATTGCTATCACTTGCATTTCTTTCAACCCAATAAAAATTCCTTCCCCCCCCCCCCCCTCTTTTTTTTCTTTTCTGATTTCTTTTTCCCTTCTTTCTTTTTCCATATTTCACAATCCATGAATCTGAGAGACAAATTCGAGAGTCAAATGGCTTGTTTTATGAGCTGTTTCTTCAGAAGCCCACTTCTATGGATTGCTGTTCTTGTCCCAATTTTAATCCATGCTGGTTTTCTAGGTTGTGGGTTCTTTTCTCTACTCTTCACAACTCTATTTTTTATCTTATCTTCCGTCTTCTTTTCCTCTTCAAAGCACAAACCAGTCCCCGTGCAATCATCAGTGAAAGATGAGGCTCTCACATCTGATCAGGCAGAGGAAGCTGTATCAGAAGCCCTGCAGCTTCAAAGTGAGACTAAGACTGTCACACAACAGAAGGAAACAGCACAAGACGGTGAACTGGGTCAGACTGATCGGACTAGTAGCTCCATGGTGGGATCAATATTGGATTCATTTTCAGAAAGTGAGAGCATTGATCAGTCATCTACGACCGATCAAGACTCCGAAATCGACTGGCCTTACGCTGGCAATTTAGGCCACAGCCCAGATTGCTCCGACGATTCGATCTCCGACGAGGAAAGCCTCATTGAAATCGCCCTCCCAAGTGGTCACTATGTTGATCCTAAGAAAGAAGAGCCAAAGCCTAATTCAAACCAGAGATTTCCAGATTATTTCTTGAAGCAACACAGTCTAATGGAGCTCTTAGCAGAGGTTAATGACATGAATGAGGAAGACAATTTGATTGAGATTGACATTTCCATGGGCTCCATCAAGTGTTCAAGGTTTGAGATTGAAGCATGATCATGAGTTACAAACTATGAGTCTATATATATTAGTACTGTCCTTTAATTTTAAGGTTTTTGATTCTTTGTGGATTTGGTGTTAACTAAGATTAGGGTTTTGAGGTTTAAGGTATTTGGACCTTTATGTGGACAACTTTGTTGATATGGGGCAGTCACACTGTGAAGTTCATTTCTTTCCTCTTTTGTTGACTTGCCCTAACTCAAACATTGGATACCGTTTGAAGCACTTGTGCTATGCGCCTTTACTTTCTCATAATGCGTATTAAAAAAGTATTAAAAACTTTGAAGGCCATGGCCAAGTAAATGGAATTGCACTTTCATTTCCTTATCTCTTATCTTTCCTTTTTGCTCCCATTTGGCATCATTCACTGTTATGATGAGATACATTCTGTTTCATATATTGCTATGATTAAAGTTTGCAAACTTAAGCTAATTAGTCAAAAAGTATACATTGCTCTCCCTGGCATCTTTCTTTCTTTCCTTTTTTTTTTTTTTTCTTTAACCTCTCTGTCACTGATTTAGTGAACCTTGTGTTCTCATGATCAAAATGTTCATGGTGCATTTTTATAGCCATATTAATTTCCATGACTATGCATTTAGGAAGAGAGAAGAAAAAGCTATCAAAATATATTTCAAATCTCAGTCATGTGATCTTTCACTTTTGACTGCAAATCATTTCCTAACCCTGAAATTCAAACATGAATTATAGTCAAATCCATGAATTAATCAGGTTAAATATTTGAATTTGAAACAATTTCACTTTTTTTTTTTTTAAATACATAATGCTATAAATATTTAAAATATACTAGATAATTACCATGACAAGGTCGCATAATTTAGTTGAATCACATTCATATAAGATCTAATTTATGTTCAATGTTATTCAACACAAAACATAAATAAAACATATATTTAAATATTTTTAATAATTTGGGATTCAACTTTAAACACAACGAAAGTAAAAGACCACACACAAAAACCAAAAAGAACAACAGCACACATTTATCTTTGCTCAGCACCAACTTCCCCACATCTATGACCGAGAGAGAATAAATTTCACTGTTGCCATGCAAGAAAACAAACTTGACTCTTTTCTCTCAAGAAACATGCCCACAAGAAATCTTCTTCATTGAGCAGGAGGAGTTTTTTGGACAAAAGACCTTTAATTAGACAAACCTCACGCGAAACTCAGAGATCAAAGTCATTATTAGAATTCTTTTAAGTTTCTTAATTATAGGCAAACTTCAAAAAAGTACAAGATATACATCCTAACAATCTCTACCTAGACTTAAATTCTACAAACCATCCTAAATATAACAAATTTCGATATTATTATGCCCTAGAACAACATGTTTAGGATGGACAGTTTGAGAACAGAAGCTTAAATGAATATAAAATCTAATTCAAGATCAAGTCATATGAACAAATTGTGACCACCAATTACAATTCAATTCAAACCTATCTATATAGATATAACAATTCAAAACACTAACATACATATGCCTCCCCTTCCGATATAGATACAATAATAGGAACAAAATAAATTAATTGTCATTCGGGCAATGAGCAAATCAAAGCCTCATCGACTACGACTTATCCTATATGGTGAGTAAAAATCTCTAGTAATGAGCCACATATAACATATCGATATAATACAATTACTAAGTCTCAATCAACCTACAACTTAGGCTGTCAAATAAACATACGAGTAAAAAGGACACTTGATGCATAGGTCCAATTGATAGGCAAAACTTGGGGTGACTACTCCAACTCATAAGGGGTAACCTGAAAGATGATATATGTGAGCTCCAAAATCCAATAGGTAGAATAATGCATACGTATACACAAATGTACAAATTATATAATATAATGAAAGCATGCATTAATATAAATCGAAAAATAAATGTAGATGTAAATGTTATGCCATACAAGTTCTATCTTCTAACTACCCTCAAACATATTATTGGATGACCCAATGCGCGCATGACATTTAGTCAAGCATATGGAATCACCAACCACACCATTTCATGATTTACGGCAAGCTAGGTAACAATTAGTTAAACACACAGAATTACCAATCATACCATTTTGATTCGGCCATCAACAAACTTGCATCCCAAGGGATATAAAATAAGCATAGTATCTCAATGCCTCTTGCATTATACCTCATAGTAGCATCTGTTCGCAAGTAATTATCGATTGCAGTCTTGGAAATCATAAACTCAAATGCGTCTCATCACCAATGACCATGCACAAAGTCATATATATAGTGAGTGGAGATTATCCAATATTTAAAAATCTCATTTTATATTAGTTTTTTATAAGGATCCCCTATAATATGATTGTTCCTTTGATATATCTATAAATCATAATTAATAGCCATAATTTATACTAAACAATATCAATCAAATGAATGAACCTTAATTCTAATGAACATCATATGCTCAAATTTTTTATAACAACATAATCTCAACAATATATGTTAATTATCTTAAGGTACTTTTTATAACAATATAATCTCAACAATATATGTTTATTATTTTAAAAACATATTAAAAGGATAATAATAATTATAATGAGATGTATTAAGTTGAGATTATTTTTTACGACGATCTTGTACCGATGAAGCGTATGTTTTGAAGTTTTTATCTTGAAAATCCTGGCCTTTCTAAGAGAACTTGATAGTTTGGTGATCATTAATTAGTGTTTCACTTCACTTTGCATATAGTAGATTATAAAATATTTTTGACACTTTGTCAACTATTTTTAATTACTTATTTTTTACTTCATAGTCTAAAAGTTGATATTAAAAGGATCGGTTCGGTGTTGGACCGTTGTGACTACTTATTTTAAAGGCCAAACGGTAGCTTTCTTGTGGAAAGGCACCTACTATCATGTGATCTAAATGGCTTCTTCTGCTTTATTCCTTTTTTCAAAACATACAATTGGTGTGAACAAAAGGGAAGGTGAAAACTAGTACCTTTGTTTTCCTCCATGAAGAGCGATCGATCTCTGTAGTGTAGAAAATTCTCAAAGGTTTCTTTCCAACTTCCATTTACTTTAACCAAGTTTTATAATCATGTCATCCAGTGGGGTGTAGGTGCAAAAGTGTGAGAATGTCAATCATTTAAATATAAAATTAAAAATTTTATTGAAACGTTTATTAAAAATATTTATTTATTTAAATTTTTAAAAATATAAGACTAAATTTATTGGAATATTTATTAAAAATATTTAAATATATTTTGAATATATTTTGTGTAAAATATCATTAGACATGAAACAGATATTTAAATTTTTTGAATATGAATATAATTCAATCACATCTATATAGACAGAACTGTTTTTAAAAATGTCCTCTCACAAATTAAGGTTCAACGGTTGAAATCGAGTTTTACTTTCCAACGAATGGCTGAGATATTTTACAAACTAAAACTTCCTATTAAAACTTTTATTTTTTTGCCCCACATCACTAAAACACTACAATTTCACTTTTTCTTTTATCTATAAAAGTATTAGAATTGTGACATGACATTTTAATAAATATAAAAAACTCATGAGTTCTGAAAATAGACCCACATTTTTGGGTTCTAAAGAGGAATTTATTTACTCATAGGTTCTAAAAAAGGGCCCACATTCTTTGGTTCTAAAGAAGAATTTATTTGCTCATAGATTCCAAAACAAGAACTTACTTAAAATTTTAATATAATTGTTAAATTTATATGTTTCAATTATATTAGTACCTAAATTAAGAATACAAATAAAAATGAATTGATTTAAAAAACATAAATAAAAAGTCTAAATAATAATTAAGTTATTTTTCTTAACATAACAACTCTTAGTATTTTTAAAATTTAAAAATAAAAAATATATATATATATTGAATATTAATTAAACGTAGGAGTAGTTATTTTTTAAAATTTTAATTTTAATTTTAAATTAATTATATCAATTATATTTGATTTATTTTATAAAGTACATATGATTAATAATAATAATACCTTTTGTTTGAGTTATTTTTATAAAAGCAATTAAAATTTTATATTTGATCATCGTTCTATTTTTTATTTTTACAAATATTTGAATAAAATTAGTCATTACAGAGTGATTTTTTTTTCTAAGTTCTAATTTTAAATTTAAATCGAAAAAATTAACTATATCTATATAATAAATACAGCATACTTCAAAAATATTATTTTTAGAAACTAAAATTCAAAGATTAAGATTGAGTTTTATCGTTCAATGAATAGCTGAGATATTTTATAATTTAAAATTTTCTCTCAAACTTTCATTTTTGGGTCAGTTTACATTCTTGTAGACCATTGAATTGAAGTTAATAATGATATCTGAAGAGTTATATTGAGAAATATAAAAATTTTACTTCCCGGTATTATGTTACCCGAGTAGAGAGGAAGAAAGGAAACAAAAATGCGTGTACATTTAATTTTAATCGATGAGTGCCATAGGCACAGATTGTTGCCTATTTATTTTATATATGGGTACAATAACTCTATATAGTTATCTTTGTAAAATCATCTCAAAATAATTCGTCACCTTTCCTAAATATTTTATGTCCTAGTCATATTAATTATTGGATATATTTTAAATTATCATAACGTTAAGGACATGTTTGTTTTTGGGGTAATGAAAGTAAAGATTGTTGGGGTAATATTTATCCTCCATTATATATGTTTGGATAGAAGGGTAATAATTATTTTGAAGGTAAGTTTTACTCTGAATGAGAGGTGAGTAACGGAAGGTAATGAAACTTTTTTTTTCGATTTCTCATTACCTTTGTAAAATACATCTTTTTGATCTTTTACAATTAACTTTTACTATTTCAAAACTTTTAGTATTTCGAATATAATATAATCATTGTCAGGCGATATTTATTCTTTCATTTCAAACATAAGTATCACATTTCTTATTACCCTAGTAATTGTTATTTAGATAACAATTACTTTCGTAATCTTTTACTTCTAAAATTTTCACCCCGTATCAAATATATTCTAAATGTGAAAGCCAATTTATGAATTTAATCAAAATTCATTCTAAATTTGTGAATTTAAGGACTGATTTAATATATATAACAGTTTTCATTTCCTAATTTTATTTTTAGTTATTGTTCTCTTCTACTAAAATAAAAACAAATAACATATTTAATAATGTAATCTCCTTAAGAATAATTAATTTTATATTAATATTAATTTGATTTAATAAAATATATTTTATTTTATTTTAATTAGATGTATTTAAAGAATTTTATTTTATAAAATATTTATTTGTTGTGCAATAATTAATTTTAATAAAGTATATTAATAAAGAACATAATTTAACAATAAATTATTATTTAATTATTAAACATTAATTCAATTTAATAAAATAAATCATTTTAATACTAATCAATTTTAATAAAATAAATTATTTAATATGTAATTGATTATTAAATTCAATTATTATAATATATATTTGATTTAATAAAGAAATTATTTTAATATAACAACTAAAAGTGATATAGTGTTTATGAAAAGAAAACAAATTGAAAATATAATTTCCATACTACATTATGATCTTAAATTTTAAAATAAATTTTTACTCTTCTAGCAATAAAAAAATAAAAAATATTTATCAAATACATTTTTATTATTTATTTTTAAACATTTATAAACGTAAAAACAAAAAAAAAGAGAAACAATAAACAAAAACGCGTTGCCCCGTTTGGTAACGTTTTCGTTTTCTATTTTTCTGTTTTCGCTTTCAAAATTTTGAAAACTTGCAACAAAAACAAGCTTGTTAAAATTTGTTTCTGTTTTTTTGTTTTCAAAAAAACGAAAACGACAACAGAAAAATGAAAAAAAAAAAAAGTGTTTTCACTCTTGTTTTCTTTTTCTGTTCCAAATATTTGGTCCATTTTTAAACACTGTCCATTTTAATATAATATAATAATTTTAATATAATATAATAATTTTAATATAATATAATATATTATATTATATTATATATATAATTTTATATAGTAAAATATTATATATATATATTATATAATTATAA
>JAVXUM010183163.1:0-11081 GCA_035590655.1 Pouteria glomerata
ATCTTTTCCCACAATAACTCTAATCTCATTTTCTACAAAGACATCCTTCATGCTTCTCATTCATACCAAAGGGGAGGCTATCACACCCCCAGCTAGAAATGCTTCCTAGAGGCAACTTGTGAAACCCCTGTGATGCAGTATCCCCCAAGCTCGAACGGAACACTCTGCACATCAACTCCTCATTCTAACTCCAAAAGGTCATTGCCTGCATATAATGGCGATAATAAGCTAACGAATCTAATTTTCTATCATACACAGTGAACCTAGGAGTTTGGAACTTCTTGGGGGGGGCTCAGCTTCACAAATCTTCTTAATAAAAGGAGAGGCAAAAATCCTTCCCAACGCCTTCCTTGTCATTAGCAACGTTGATTGGGTTGGGTCCTCCCAGCTTTGATGATATGGCTTCTCAACCTCTTTTACTCTCTCAGCCTTTTTTGCTTTTACCTTTGCAGTATCATCATCACTTGAGGAGCTCTCCCCTACTGTTTGAATCATGTTCTGGCTTATAGACCTTGCTTTCTCTTTCTCTTGACGCCTCGCGTGCTTTTTCTTCTCTAACGACTATAATTTTATCCTTTGAGATTGTGTCTGATACTCCCAAACAGGTTTAGATCCACCAGCATCAATTTGAGCTAACTATTGTTCTTTTCTTGCCTAAGTCTGCCTATTATCTGAAATTTCCTCCACTTCTTCATCTCGTTCTTCCTCATCATCATACAGTGAATCAACACTTTCATCCATAGCACAAAGTGTCTATAAATGTCTCCCTGAACTAATGCTTTCTCTTTTTCCTGGCTCAATTGCAGTAGCATCTTCTCCAATTCAGCCTATTTTTCACTGCCCAGCATTTCGAGCTCCTTTCTTCTCTTGAGTACTTCTGGATCTTCCATTCTCCTCCTTCTACTTGGCTCCAAGCCAGGATTACGTATTACCAATGAACTTCCTTTATGCTTGGATGGTGTAGCTTCCTCCCCCACGTGTAGAGACTATGGAGGTGTCGAATTCCCGCCTGTTGCCATCTTTTTTACTGAATCATGCCGGAAAACTAATCCCCTAAGATTGTAGAGACGTAGGAAACAAAGAAAACGTGCCCCACGGTAGGCACCAAATATTCGGCAACAAAAATTACTACCAAACGTGCTCACCACATCCACTGAAAGTAAGTGAATTTCAATCTAAAAGACAAAACAAGTCAAAAGGATGGGTCAAGGAAGGTTACCGACCACAACGTCTTTGATACTTAAGTCAGTGTTTGCTTTAGGTAGTGAAAGAGAGTAAAACAATAGAATCAGTGGGTAATAGTGAATGTACCTGAAAATTTGACTAAGTGTTGTATTTATAGTGTGGGAAATTGAATAAACTAGTATTATTTTCTTTAAAATTAATCATTACTTTTTCAATTTGGTTGTTTAGCCTGCTTTATGTCTTACTGTGCATTTAATGCCCATCACATAACATTTAATACCAGTAAGACAGCATAAGACTTTAGTGCATTATTTGAGCAATTTGCAAGTTTAAATGTCACATCACTTTGCCAATTGTATGATAAAGAACTAAATAGATAAAGAATTCTAGTCATAAATGAACCAGGCCATTATAAATAAACTAAATTTTTTATTATATGCCTCGTTCATTTGTGGGGCCTAATAATTATGGTTAGAGAAGCATGAAACTTCTTACTCTTCTGCTCGGCAACCTCTATTTGAGAAATTACCACATGTCATAATACTTTTTGTACCAACATTATCATACTCGCCAAGGGCACACTTCGAAGCTTGGTGTTACGACTGAGCTAAAACAGAAAGAGAGTAGTGAGTGAGTAGGAAGGCTTTGGCGGTTTCACAACTAGTCGTCGAGATACGCTGGTTAGGGAAAATGGGACAGGGGATATTGAATGACGTGTTGAGGATGATGATCAATGCAGAGAAAAGAGGCTTAGCCACGGCTAAGTTCAACCCATTTCCAATGGCATCACCACCTACGGTATCGTTCGATGTGCTAAAAAATAAAAAAGAATTTAAAAAATTTTAAAAATTATTTACTTTTTATTTTATTACATGGATTACAAGCTCATAACTTATCTTACTTTATCTCATTTTAACTCACTTTTTATCACTTCAAATAAACTTTTATCATGGAATATCAATGTATTTACTTATCAATACAACTTGTTTTTAGGTTCCATATTTGTCGATTCACACACCCCTTGTTATTGAACTTGGTCGGACTGATTTTATTTTATTTTATTTTTTAATGAATTGTTGTTAGATGGATTGTTTTTGATTTCCCCTAATGAGGCTGTTTGGAAATTTTTATAGTGTTCTCAAAATTCACACTGTTTTAAAGTAATTGTTTTGATAAAATATGTTGAAAGATTTCAATTTCAGGCCTTGCAACTAGCATTTTCAAGTTGCTGTGTAGTGCCATAGAAAGTTCACATCCTTGTGTTTCTCGGACATTCCAAGTTTCTGCTAAAATTTATGGGTGGAAATTAGCAGGTGGCGGGTATAATTTTTGATAGATTCATTAATGGCTTTTAGATTTCCATTGACGGCTAAGTAGTACGGATACACACAGAGGATACAACAGGGATACTCTTAGATGGTGATTTAAAAAAAAAAAAAAAAAAAAGAAAAAAATCAAGACACAACAATAGTCACGTTTGGCTAACAAAATTTATGACAACAACTTAACGTGGAAGAAGAATTGAGTCAAGAAATGGAATTATTTATATATTTTTATTTTTTCTGCTTAATTGAATATAACATTATTTATGTATTTCAACTAATTTATTTATTTTCTTTTCATTTTCTTTAAAGATATTAAAAATAAAATAAATTTAATAATTTTTATTTTATTTTACTTTTCTATGTTTGCTTTTTGCTAGTAAATTATTGTAAAACGGCGTATATATTGTCCTGTATAATTTACAGTCATTTGTTTGATCATGTTCAATTTATTAAATGTATGATTAAAACAACTCTAAATTTTGACACTCTTTTTGTACAAAAAATTAAATAAATAAATAAGTAATAAATTCGAGTCTAAAGCGCGCGCACAAAGAATTATATGGTCTCATTCCCACCACGGAGACGAAGGACTCGATGCGGTCTTTATGTTGCAACCCGCCCATAATTCACTTATCTCAAGTCAATTCACAGTCAACGCTTCAACCTTTAATAACTCTTCTAACATCAAGTATTGTATATGCTTACAGACACCTTTTTTTTCACTGTAAACTCAAGCTCTTTTTAAATTTTTTTTTTCTTTTTTAATATAGATATATATATATAAACATATTATTGTTGACACTAACATTTTCCCTCTTAAGACTTTGATCCTTTAAACAAATTGTGTCAAAGTTATTGACTTTCACGTGCACAGTTAGAAATTTGTATGAGAGTGGACAAGCAATAATTATACGACACATAAATAGTTTAAGTCTTATATATTGTATAAATTTTTATTGACAAAATAAAAAAAAGGCAAAGTCGATAATTTTTTATTATATCAGGTAAGTTAGATACAATTGTATTGGTGTATATTAGAATAAAATTTATTTATTTCATTAGTTGGGCACAATTAGTATTAGGCTAATTTTTTTTTTTCTTTCCTTAGGTGGGCACAATTGGAATTGTGCTAAATTTTTTCTTTTTTTTGGGATGGGCACAATTAACAATATCAATAGAAAAAAACAAATAAATAATATCTAAGTAACTCAATAGGGTAGATTCACCAATCTCACACTTGTTTAAGCATCACATATTTTGTAATACTCAGTATTTTAATTTGGTATATTTTTGTATTATTTTGAGTAAATAAAATATTCACATGGAACGTGCAATTAATTATTATATTTTCCTTGGGCTGAGTTAGTTCGGAGTGAGATTGAATTAGACAAAATGGGCCAAAGGCCCGGGTTCCTTTCTTTCTTCCTTTTTTTTTCTCTTTTCCGTGATTTTTTTTTTCTTCATTTGTTTTCGGCTGAAACCAGAAAAGAGAGAGTGAGAGAGGTGGAAGAAGAGAGAGAGTGCTAGGAGGCAAACAAATGGTCAATTCGGGGAGATCTCGACGCGGTGATCGTCGTGGTGCGGTCGGTTTCACGAGATTCGAAGCGAGGAGGAAGAAATCAGAGTTTAAAGTTTGGAGTTCAAAACTTTTTTCCTCATTTTCTCCATTTCTCTTCAAATTCGAGATATGTGGGACTTAGATCTGTGCTCTAGACGTCGTAGGGATCATTTTGATATATATATTGTATGATTTAGATGAAAGTGATACAAATTTGTATATATGTATATATATATGTCACAGATGTGTATACATGCATATATATATGAAATTAATGTTCGTTTTTGAGTTATTTTCTAAATTAAAGTTGTAGAAACGTAAGATTTAGATCTATGAACATTTTTATATGAAAGATTGTTGGAAAAGAAGTTGGATTGGATAAATGTGGGAAGAAATGGAGAGAAAAATCGGAGAGCTGGGTTTTGGGGGGCTGGCGTCCGGACGGCTCGTGGGGGTGTCCGGACCGCCGAGGCTGGAGGTGGGCTGGCGTCTGGATAGGCCCTGGGGGTGTCTGGACGGCAGTAAGCCATTTCAGCCCGTTTTGCTTCTTTTTGCTTCCTAATGTTGGTTTTTGACCCCCAAACTTGTTTATATACAATTTACAAGCGTTAAATAAATTCTAAACTAGGGATTAGATGATTGTGAATATATTTTACATTGAGTTAATGTTTAATTCCGTGATTGAGCATATCATGTGCAATGGGATTTGGGGTGGTTTCATCCGGTAGAATTGATATTTGGATTGGCCGAGAGAGTTATAGATTGTGACTTGCCGAGGCACGCTTGTGATATGTATTTTTTTAAAATTGAGATGATAGATTATGATAACACCAGATGATCCCCAGATTTTATAAACGTGACTAGAGCATAGTCATATAGAGTTGGGACGTTAATATGGGTTTATGGATGTGATATTTTTCTGGACTGCAGTCGGCTGCCTGCTTGAGATAACAGATGTCTGCTTGAGATAGGTGGATGTCTGACTAAAGGTGTAACACAGTTCTCTAGCGGATGGACCAGGGGGTTTAACACGGAGCCCCTGAGTCTTTACACCTGTGGGGGTGTAACACAATTCCCCACAGGAATATGAGATATATATATATATGCGTTTGCCGTGAGCGCTGAAATGGTGTGTTTGGTGGCCGTGCGTGTCTTGGCTGATAGCCTTGCTAAGTGTCACCCGTCTCAGGATAAGGCTGGGGTAAATGGAGGATATAGGATGCATGGGTCATTGCATTCCATCATACCCATTACATGAGATTGCATGAGACTGCATGAATAGTTATTATATATCTTGAGAAATAGATATAGATGTTATAAATAATGTTAATGTTTGATTTATTGTTAATGTATGAGATACATAATCTAGATAATGATTTAGGAATTACGGAGACCTGATTCCCGAGATGGGATATGTAGGCAACTTAGACGTGAGTAGCCCAAGTCTGGTCTATACTGTGGATGGTAATAATTATGCTTGTTCTCTTAAATGAGAATTTGTTTAGTGGGTTTGCCCGTGATTAATATTGGTTCCGATTACGTAAATTTTGGATAACGTCACCGAGGTGTGGGTATATTGAAGTTTGTGATGTGTTATATTTCTTTAATATAGGAATAAGGAACGATAGGAAATACACTGATGGTGAGTATTATGTTATGATGTAACCTTGGTACAAGTTATTTTATTTTTATTAGTCCATATTTTCCCATGCTGTCCGTCCTGAACAATTTATGTTAGGGGCATGACAATATGGTATCAGAGCCCTAGGTTGCGATTACTTTGGGCCTTAGGTAGTAAGACTTACGCGTTTTGCTGTGTTTTATTGAGTTTCTTAGCATTAATAAGTGAGAAAAAAAAAATCTAAATACCGCGATATTCTGTGTTGTAGTTGTTTGTGGATATGTTAAGGACCAGGATTATCACTTAAGTTGTGACCATATTAGATGTTAGTGAGAAAGTTTGGTGGGACATTATAATTAATGGTAAAGATTTTAGATTTGAATTTGATGGGCTCTAAAAGCCAATGTGCGTGGAATCGCCGGTGGGTGATAGTTTATCGGTAAAGTGGATTTATAAGGATTGTGTTCTACCGCTAGGGGATGTTCAGTTGTGGATTGATTTGAGAGTGTTGAATATGAAGAAGTTGACGTCATCTTGGGGATGGATTGTCTGTCCACTTATCGGGTGACGATTGATTGTCATCGTAAGTTGGTGACGGCTATTTTTCCGGATGACACGATGATAAAGATTCGGCGAGAGGCACGAGCAGTGTTGCCTTCTCCATTGCTGGATACAAGATGTATAGGAAAGTTTTCAGCATTGTTGGCTAATTTGAGGTTGAATGAAGAGGACTCTAGACACTTTCTCCCAAGAGTTGTCTGTGAGTATGCAGATATGTTTTCAGATGAATTGTTAGAGCTACATCTGTAGAGAGAGGTAGAATTTTATATAAAACTGGTACCAGGGGTGGCGCCTATTTCGGTGACACCGTATCGTATGGCACCAGCTAAATTGAAAGAATTGAATGTGCAGTTGAATGATTTGTACTCTCGAGATTTTATCCGACCTAGTACATTACCGTGGGAAACATCGGCAGTTTTTGCAAAGAAAAAGGATAAGACTTTGAGATTATGTGTAGATTACCGATTGTTGAATTCGGTAACGATTAAGAACAAGTATCCGTTACCCAGGATAAATGATTTGTTTGATCAGTTGAGGGGTTCAGCTTGTTTCTCAAAGATTGATCTTCGGTCGGGATACCATCAATTGAGAATTCGAAAGGAAGATATTCCCAAGATTGTATTTCGTACCCGGTATAGTCACTTTGAGTTTGTGGTTATGCAATTTGGGTTGACGAATGTTCCTGCAGTATTTATGGACTTGATGAATAGGGTTTTCCGACCATTTCTAGATTGGTTCATGGTAGTGTTCATTGACGATATTTTGATTTACTCTCGTAATGAACATGAACACGAGCAACATTTGATGGCAGTATTGCAGACACTTCAGGACCATAAGTTGTATGTTAAAGTTACCAAATGTGAGTTTTGGTTGTCCGAGGTGAAGTTTTTGGGTCATGTAGTTTCTGGACAAGGAATTGCAGTGGATTCATCTAAGGTTTTAGCTGTGATGGATTGCGTACGGCCGAGGTCTATTTTTGAAATCCGTAGTTTCTTAAGACTGGCTGGTTATTACCGCTGTTTTATTCAAGATTTCTCTCGGTTGGCGGGCCTGTTGACTCAGTTGACTCGGAAGGGAGCAAAGTTTGAATGGAATGATACTTGCGAGCATTCGTTTAATGAATTGAAGAGGAGGTTGACTGAGGCTCCGGTGTTGATAATACCTGAACGTGGAGAGTGATACTCAGTGTATTGTGATGCTTCACGTGAAGGTTTGGAATGTCTGTTAATGCAAAATGAACAGGTGGTGGCGTATGAGTCTAGGCAGTTGAAGGCACATGAGAAGAATTACCCTACGCATGATTTGGAGTTGGCCGCAGTGGTTTTTTCTTTGAAGACATGGCGGCATTACTTGTATGGGGAGCAGTTTAACGTGTATTCAGATTACAAGAGTTTAACGTATTTATTCATTTAACGTGATTTGAATATGAGGCAGAGAAGATGGATGGAGTACCTGGAGGATTATGACTTTGGTCTTCATTATCATCTAGAGAAGGCTAATGTGGTGGCTGATGCTTTGAGCAGAAAGTCACGGAATTTGGCGGCATCAATGATTCATTCTCAGTGGCGTCTCCAGGAAGACGTTGGTGAGTTTGAATTTTGGTGGGAAGATGACAGTGAAGATGGCACTGCGTATTCTAGCGTGAATTGTTCATAAGTGATACTGATTTTAGTGACAAGAGTGATTGAAACCCAACAGAGGGATTAGTATTGTCAGAACATGAAATATTATCTGTCTTCAGGACAGGAGACAAAGGGTTGGAGTCTATTCACAGAAGGACATTTGAAGTTGAAGGATAAGATTTTTGTGCCTGATGTAGATAGAATCAGAGAAGAAGTACTCCGGGAGTTTCATCATTCCAGATTTGCTGTGCATCCCGGAGGGAGTAAGATGTATAAGGACTTGAGACGACAATACTAGTGGAGCGGCATGAAGAAAGATGTGGCGAAATTTGTGTCTCGTTGCCTAACCTGTCGACAGGTGAAGGCCAAACACCAGAGGCCAGCTGAGTTGTTACAACCATTACCTGTGGCACAGTGGAAGTGGGACCACGTAACTATGGACTTTGTGACAGGATTGTCGAGGACCAGAAAACGGCATAATGCAATTTGGGTAATTGTGGACTGATTGACAAAGTCGGCTCATTTTCTACCCGTGAGGAATAAGGATTCTATGGAGGAGCGGTGTCAGCTCTATGTTTAGGAGATAATTTGGTTACATGAGACACCGTTATCGATTGTGTCGGATTGGGATCCGGTGTTCACGGCTCAATTTTGACAGACTTTGCAAGAGACACTAGGGACTCAACTATGTTTTAGTACGGCATTTTATCCGCAGACAGATGGATAATCTGAGCGGACGATTCAGATTTTAAAAACATGTTGAGATCCTGTGTGCTGACATTAGGAGGGAATTGGGAGAGCCATTTGCCATTGGTGAAATTTGTGTACAACAACAGTTATCAAGCAAGCATTGGTATGGCTCCGTTCGAAACTTTGTATGGACGACCTTGCAGATCTCCGTTATGCTGGACATAAGTCGAAGAACCTGTAACGGTCGGTCCTGAGTTGGTGAGACAGGCACCAGAGAAGATTCAAGTCATTCGACAGAGACTTTTGACGGCCCAGAGAAGACAGAAGAGTTATGCAAATAAACGGAGGCGGAGGTTGGAGTTTCAGGTTGGGGATTTTGTATTTTTGCGAATTTACCAAGGCAAGGTGTGATACGTTTCAGGAAACGTGGAAAGCTTTCTCCACGATATATTGGACCATTTGAGATTGTTGCTAAAATTGGTGAGGTGGCGTATCGGTTAGCGCTTCCTCCATAATTAGCTCAAGTTCATAATGTATTCTACGTTTCTATGTTCCGGAAGTACATACCGGACCCTTCTCATGTCGTCAGTTGGGAAGAACTGAATATTGAGGAGGACATGACGATAGAGAATCTATCAGTACAGATTGAGGACAGGTGTGAACAGGTTTTGCATGGCAAGACCATCCCGTTGGTTCGTGTATTGTGGCAGCACCGTGGAGTCGAAGAGTCCACATAGGAGCGTGAGTCGATCATGAGAGTGAGACACCCATCATTGTTTGAGGATTAATTTGTGTATTATGAATTTTGAGAACGAAATTCTTATAAGGGTGTGAGTAAAAACACCCGATATTTTAATTTGGCATATTTTGTATTATTTTGAGTAAATAAAATATTTAAAATGAGTTTAAATGAATTATTTTATTTTTTTCTGAGTTGAGTTAGCTCGGAGTGATATTGGGTTAGACAAAATGGGCCAAGGGCCTGAGTTTCTTTTCTTCTTTTTCCTTTTCTTCCCCGGTTTTCCTTTTCTTCTTTACGTTTTCTGCTGAACCAAAGAAAAAGAAAGAGATGAGGAAGAGAAGAGAGAGAGAGTTTTGAAACAAACAAATAGTCGATCCGGAGAGATCTTGATGCGGTGATCGTCGTGGTGTGCTCCGTTTCGCGAGATTCGAAGCGAAGAAGGAGAAATCGAAGTTTGAAGTTTGGACCTTAAAGTGGCTTTCTTCGTTTTTCTCTATTTCTCTTCAGATTCGAGGTAGGTGGGTTTTAGATTCGTGCTCTAGACGTCGTAGAGAGCATTTTGATATATATACATACATGATTCGGCTAGATGTGAAGAAAGTTATATATATATGTATATGTATGTGTCTGTGTGTATATATATATGCATATGTGTTGATGGATCGTGCATATTTTTGAGTTATTTCGTAAATGAAAATTGTAGAATCATGATATATACATGTGTGAATATTTCTATTTGAGTTTTGAGCGAGTTGGGGCTTGGATTGGATGAATTTGGAGTTGGTTCGAGGTTGGAACGAACCCAGAATGGGTTCCAGGTCTCGGTGGTTCGGACCAGGCAGTCGGGTGGTCCGGACCAGGGGGTGATCCAGATTGGCTAGGTGGGTGGTCCGGACCACCGTGAGCAATTTTGTCCGAGTTGGTTTGTTTTGGACCCCAAACATGTTTATATGCATTTTCTAAGCGTTAAATGAATTCCAAACCATGAAATGAGATATATATGAATATGTTTTATTAATGTTTAATTCCATGATTGAGTATATCATGTGCATTGGGATTTGGGGTAGTTTCATCCGATGGGATTGATGTACGGATTGGCTAAGAGAGTCATAGATTGTGACGTGCAGAGGCACGATTGTGAGAAAATGAATTGTGATAACACCAGATGATCCCCAGATTTTATAAACGTGGCTAGAGCTTAGTCATATAGAGTTGGGATGTTAATATGGGTTTATGAATGTGATATTTTTTCGGACTGCAGTCAGTTGCCTGCCTGAGATAGCGGATGCCTGCCTGAGATAGGTGTAACTTAGTTCTCCAGCGGAAGGGCCAGGGGATGTAACACGATTCTCCTAAGTCATACCCTGCTTAAGCAAAGCAGATGTCTGACTAAAGGTGTAACACGGTTCTCTAGCAGAAGGGCCAGAGGGTGTAACACGATTTCCCTGAGTCTTACACCTGTGGGGATGTAACACGGTTCCCCACATGTGATATTTATATGAGATATATATATATATGTGCGTTTGCCGTCAGCGCTTAAAACGGTGTGTTTGGTGACCGCGCGTGTCTTGGCGGATAGCCTTGCTAAGTGTTATCCGTCCCAGGATAAGGTTGGGGGTAGATGGAGGATATAAGATGTATGGGTAATTGTATTTCATCATATCCATTACATGAGACTGCATGAATTGTTATTATATATATTGAGAAATAGATATAGATGTTATGAATGATGTTAATGTTTGATTTATTGTTAATGTATGAGATACATAATCTAGAT
>JAVXUM010183180.1:0-11080 GCA_035590655.1 Pouteria glomerata
AATTAACAAGAACAAAATAATGAATATAAACCCTAGGTTTTAACTACGCATTCAAAAGAACATTCAATCACGCAAAAGGAATCAAAACTAGAACATAAACAATAAAGAGAATCAAAAAGAACAAAAAACTTTAAATTAAACTTGAAATAAACAAGTACCGTACTTCGTAGATGCGAAACAAAAAACAACCAACATTGAAATGAACCCACGAACAATGAAGAACATCCAAGCATAAAATAAAAAAATAAAAAGGAAAAGAAAAGAATGAATGAAAGAAAAAACCTAGAAACTATTGAAAACGGCTGGAAACTAATGTCCCAAAACTCTTAATCTCGTTTCTATTTATAAGCCTTCAAAACTTAACCCTAAATAAAGAAATCTCAGAAAGCTGAGGATTCCGCCTCGTCCAGACCGCAAGGGTGTCCGGACACCAGTGTGTAGTCTTCTCAACTGAGGTGTTCTCGCGCGCTTGGGTGTCCGGACGGTACCGTGGGGTGTCTGGACCCCAGTGTATAGGTTTACTCAACTCTGGCACTTGGAATATGTTTGGTGTCCGGACAATGGATCAGGGGTGTCCGGACCACTAGTTCTAGGCCTTCATCCTGACTTTATTCTTGAGTTCCGTTGGGGTTTTCAATCCATTCTTCATTTCCAGTTAATGCTCCGTCTTATTCTTTTACTTCATTTCCTTCTTCTTCATCACTCAACAGATAAATCACCTCATTTTCACTGCATTGAGGAAGATGAAAGTGTAAATATAAAATAATATAAAACAAACAAGATTATAACTGAAATGCATAAATATATGCTAATTTATTAGATTTGTAATTACACTTTTCAAGTGTAATCAAAGATCCTCAAGCTTTGAGAAGTAGCCATTTGCTTATTTAAGTATAAGGTCACTCGAGCAGCTCTATCTCCTTGTAGTACTCCAATTGGCACCCAAATGGTCCTCTCATACCTAGATAAGGCCCAAGAGTTGCCTACGATGCAAGCCTTCCATAAATGCCAAGGTTTCTTGCTTGATTCAAAATGAGCAATGGAAATGGCCCTTTCCCAACATTTAGGAATTTCGTGAAATCCATGGCAATCTTCCTAATTATCAGCCTAACTCATGCATGGAAGATTCATTTATCTGGTTAACATCCAAAAGTAAAGTCTATAATGCTGCTGCAACATGGGAAGCTATACGGGTGCATGCTCCAAAGGTAATATGGCACCAGCTTATTTGCTTTCCAAATCATATACCAAAACATAGCTTTCTTTTATGGCTAGCCATTCGAGAGTCACTTAACACTAAGGACAAAATGCTATCTTAGGGACTTAATATAGATCCATTATGCATCCTATGTGGTCAATGTAACGAAACTTTGGAGCATTTATTCTTCCTCTGCCCTTTCTCTGCTAATGTTAGAGAGACTATCCTCCAGAATTGCTCCATCACTAAACCTCCCTTGCCTTGGAAGGATGAGATAGGATGGGCCATTGGGAAATCCAACGGTAAAAACACAAGCAACACCATTCGAAAGATAGCTTGGGCTGCACTAATTTATCATGCAGGGTCTTTCAAAGAAATTCTTCTTCGGCATCCAATGTTGTGAGAACTATTATGTATAATGTAAAAGTTAAACACTCCTGCATCCCTATTCGTAGCAAGCATGATGTAAATGTTAATTTCCCCCTTGTAAACTAGGGAGATTCCCCTTTATAAATAATACCTGATGCGGGGGTATGCCCCCAAGATAATATAATTTTTACCAATTAATCCAAATTATTCTTACTTACCAAAAAAATAATAATAATTTTTCCCTTAAAATAATTTGAATTTCCTTTTTTCTAATGTTAATTCTCAAATCCAGATCTAATAAGGTCAGTTCGTGAGCCCTTTTCAAACTTTATAAAATTCATGTTAATTGAATTTGGCTCAAAATAATTATATTTTAGGTAAATAAGCCAGCCATCATAAGTTTTATCAAATAGTTAAATCTTCAAATATGACATCAATCAAAATTGACACTTCATCCAACTATTTGTTTTGACAATCTAAATCTTTGTTTACACCTAAAGTTATTGTTTCTCCATGATAATAATAAAATTTAAAGAAACATAAAATTGGAGAGTTGAATATTTTTAAGTTTTCTTTTCACCCACCACATTTTAGAATTTTTAAAGATATATACCATTTGTTATGACTTAAAAACCGAGACTAACTCCAGAATTTAGAATTAAAACATCACCTACCATGACTAGTCTTTTAGCTATTGTTTGATAGTTATCCTTACATCAATATTTCTATTGACGCAAGGTTTATAAACTTATTTTTATAATTAATTTTTTTTGGTAGGTACTTTGTTTTTATAATTAATTTTGATGATAGTAAATATTAAATTAAATTCTCACAATTAATTTTTAAATAGACGTTATATAAAATGTTACAATTCATTTTAATTTAATAGATTAAAAAAAAAGAGCTAAAGAATGAGTAACCGAGAGCTTCTCTCTCTAGAAATTTTCACTATTCAGCCATTGTAACTAGAGATTATCCTTCTGATTTCCTTCATAGCTCTCATTCTTTTTTTTTTTTTTTAGTAATTATAAGTAATTTGGATTAATGGGAGAAAAATTATGTACAATGTCTTAAGTGCATACCCCCGCAATACACGATTAGGCCATTACAGAGTAACTCCCAATGGTTACAAGATTCACTAGCTATGCTTAATTTTGGGAAGCAAGGGAAGAAATACTTCTAATTTTTACATCATTCATGATTCGACTAACAACTGTGCATGCTGTAGAGGAGATGCCCTCGAATGCTCTGGAATTTCTTTCCTTCCAAATGTGGTACACCATGGCTACCCATGCTAGCTTGCTAATTCTTTTACTTATGTATTTTCCACTGAACTTTTCAGTGGCCCATGCTATCTCATCTTTCCAAGGTTGGACTGATTTAGAAATGTTGCATTTTGCCAGTATGGCCTTCTTTACTTAACTAGAAAAGGGATATAGGAAGAATAAATGGTCAAAATCTTCATTACTCTGCCCACAAAGATCACATAAAGGATTGACATTGAGCCCCCATTTGGATAGTTTATTTTTGGTGCCAAGCTTATCCTTGATTGCAAGCCATAAAATGAAGCTATGTCGAGGGATATGATTGGGAAACAATAGCAAACTATGCCAACTTACCTTAAGAGCTTTCTTCCGTATGGCTTCCATGGTGGCAGCAACAGTATAACTCTTGGACTTGGAGACTGTCTAAATGAAGGAATCTGCCTGGGTTAGGCTAGGCTGGTAATCAATTAGGCTATCAAGCATTATCTCCCTTAGCCCCCATGAGTTTGGATAAGGCCACTTCCATTGCATACCATTAATGACACTAGAGACCTTGGCATTCTTGGGTAATCCTACATCATATGCTATTCGTTGTCCATACTTGGGGATTAAGTAGGCTTGAGGGTGCCAATGCAAATACCAAAGAGAAATTGTGTTGCCATTCCCCACTATATACTTGGAAAGCCATGTTGCCTCCTCACGAAGCCCAAATATTTTCTTCCAGTTCCAAAAGCAGTCTGATGGAGGTTTTATTTCCCAAAAGCATCTGCCTTTTAGAATGTTAGACTTGCACCAGGTTGCCCAAAGAGATTGGCTATTAAAGCACAAAGTCCAAATGTGTCTAAGCATGGAGGCTCTGTTCCAGTCATGAATTCTTCTGATGCCCAACCCACCTTCATTTTTTGGCAAACAAACATCCTCCCAAGCAACTTTGTTACCATATTTCTTCATTTTAGGGCCAAACTAGAAAAAGCTTTGCAAAATTTGTTCAATGGAGTCACATACTTTTTTCGGAAGAATGAAATGAATGTTCCAAAATATTTGAATGCTAAAGAGAATGTATTTGATAAGAACCAATCTCCCAGCATATGAAAGACTCCTGGAAGACCAGCTTTTCACCTTCTTAGTAATTTTCTCAATAAGCTCTCTGCAGTCTTCAAATTTCAATTTGGTGAAGATAAGTGGAACTCCTAGGTACTTGACAGGAAGCTCACCAATCTAAAACCCAAGTATGGAACATAGCCTTTGTTTCTCGTCATGATGGATACTCGAAAAATGCACTTTGCTTTTTTTCCCATTTGGCTTAAGCCTAGAGTACTTGTGGAATTCTTGAAGAGCCTTGTGTATAATCTGAAAAGTAGAAACACTTGGAGTGCATAATATGAATAGATCATCTGCCAAACATAAGTGAGTAATTGCTGGATTTGAGCATTTTAGGTGATGAGAGAAGTTGCCCTCGTTGCATAGTTGTTGAATAATCTAGTGAAGAATTCCATAGTAAGAAGAAACAGATATGGGGATAAACTGATTTACATAGAGTGTTCCAGGAAAAAGAAAAATGAAAGCTTCTCACTCTAACCCTCCTCTCTCTCTCTAACAGCTCACGGTTTTCTCTATTTCCATGGCCAATCAACCTCACAAAATCCTATCTACTACACCTTCTCATGCTCAAGTTGATAAGAATACCAATGGTATAAGCTTGGATGAGGATCTAAAGGAACTATCATCCACCTCTATCCCACATGGGAACACCTTGAATACCCAAAACAAAAATGCCTACCACCTTTCTTTCCTATCCCTTCCATCTTCCCCTAAAAAGAATTTTACTCAAAGTTGCAGCATAGAAAACTTGAGGGCTGAGCTAAATAAGTTAAAAGCTTTGGACCCGTATGATATAGCAGAATTATCCACAAAAATGAAACTCCAACAAGGTTTGAAAAATGAAGAAGAAGTATGTAATGATGCCGGGGAATGCTCAAAAACTGAGTTTGCTGATGACTCAGAATTCTCTAAGGAAGGTATGCTCCTCTCTTTATCTCCTTCTTCCTATGAAGCAACATTGTAGCACCAAGCACTTGAAGCCACTCAATTGTTGACGAAGGTGAATCATAATTCTTCTGGGCATGAGAAGCACCCAAACTCTATTGGTAACCTAGTCCAAGCCTCTTACACGGGTAATGAGTTAAAACTACTAGGTAATTCAAAGCCTCAACAAGCTTTAGCCCCGTCAACACCCAAGGTATCCCTCCTTTTACCATCATGTAACACCACTGGAAGCCCGCCCACAAATTTTGAAACCTCAATCAATTTGCCGCCTAACCCCTTTGACCCATCAAGTGAGGACTTTCCCCATTTGGTTGGAACAAATTACCAACTATGGGATAATACTTCTGTTAATGTTAATGTTTTGCATAGTACTACCTAAATAATTTTTTGTCACATTACTAATCTTTTGTCATCAGTGGAATTTTTTACAACTTTTGGCTATGCTACAAATGATAGGCAAGTAAGAGAAGAATTGTGGGATGAGCCACAAGCAAACAAAGCTATAATTGGTTCTCATGAGCCTTGGATCATTCTAGGTGATTTTAATGTTGTTTGGCATGACAAGGAAATGAGAGGGGGCAATGGTATTGACAAGAAAGCAGCTTTACAATTCAATGAATGCCTTGATGCAATAGAAGTCGCTGATTTGAGATTCTCCGGATGCTACTATACTTGGAACAACAAGCAAGTGGAGAGTCAAAGAATTTATAGCAAGCTTGATAGAGCAATGGTGAATGAGTCTTGGCTAGTTAAATTCCCTAACTCTGAAGCATTCTTCCCTACAGCCTCAATCTCGGATCATAGCTCAATCATCGTTAACATTTGGATGCAAGCTCAATTTGGTAAAAAGCCCTTCAAATTCTTCAACTATTGGACCAAGCACAATGATTTCTTGTGGATAGTGGAAGAGGAGTGGTCCAAGCCTCAAAGTGGAGCCCCAATGATGAAATTTTTCTCAAAACTTAAGACCCTCAAGTCAGCACTTAGAACTTTTAATTCAAAGTTCTATGGTGATATCTCAAATAAGGTGGCAGCTTGCAAAGTTGAATTAGAGAAAGTTCAAGATCCAAATAAACCCCAACCCCAGCCTTCTTGAACTAGAAAGTCAAATGCTTGGAGATTATATACATTTGTCAATGGCAGAAAAGGCATTTTATAAGCAAAAGGCTAGAGATAATATGATCAAGCTTGGTGACCAAAATACCTCTTACTTCCATAGGAAGGTGAAAGCCCATTACTCTAGAAATAAAACCCTCTCTATTATGGATGCACAAAGGGAAAGGCACGAAGATTATGACCGAGTCAAAGCTATATTAATTGATCACTTTAAGCAACAGCTCGGCTCTCAATGCTCCTACCCTCATGGTGCGTGGCAATACATTAAATAACTCAAGCATTCAACCATCCATCATCCTATACTTGACTCTCTAGCTCTTAAAGTGACAAATGAAGAAATCAAAGCCATCCTCTTCTCATTACCTGACCATAAAGCCCCGGAGCTAGATGGTTACACTTCACACTTCTTCAGAAAGGCTTAGCATATTGTTGTTGATGACTTCCTTGCTACCATCAATGAGTTCTTCAATTTAGGAAAGCTACTAAAGACTGCTAATGCCACCATCATTGCTTTAGTACTTAAGGTTCCTAACCCAAGTATGGTCACCGATTACAGGCATATCTCTTGCTGCACCATTTCTTACAAGTGTATTTCCAAGATCGTTGCTAATCGGCTCAAAAGGATAATTCCCCATGTCATCAGCTTCACTCAAGCAGCCTTTGTTAAAGGAAGATCCATCTCTGATCAAATTCTTCTAATGCATGAACTGGTTAGGAACTACCACCGAACTACTCTATCCCCCAGAGCTACTTTGAAAATTGATCTTATGAAAGCTTTTGATTCAGTCTCATGGGACCTTCTACTTGATATATTGTATGCTCTCCAACTTCCAGCACAGATGAGATTATGGATAGAGACTTGTATTACTTCGCCCCAATTCTTTCTCTCCATGAATAGTGCCCTTGAAGGGTACTTCTCGGGTGCTAAAGGACTAAGGGAAGGTGATCCACTATCTCCTTATCTCTTCTTACTTGCAATGGAATTCTTCACTCAGTTGTTCAATAAGTATGCGGCTGAGGGGAACTTCTCCTATCATCCCAAGTGCTCAAGCCTTGCTATCAATCACATATGCTTTGCAGATGACTTGTTTATACTTTATACTCCTAATGTCTTCATTTTTCAAATCATACATAAGACTCTTCAAGAATTCCATAAGTACTCTAGTCTCATGCCAAATGGAAAGAAAAGTAAAGCCTACTTCTCGGGTATATTCCAAAATAAACAGCAAAAATTATGCTCCATCCTTGACTTTCAGATTGGCAAGCTACCTGTCAAGTACCTAGGTGTTCCCCTCATCTCCACCAAGTTGAAATATAAAGACTATAAAGAGCTTGTGGAGAAAATTATCAAGAAGGTGAAGAGCTGGTCCTCTAAATGCCTCCCATATGCTGGAAGATTGGTTCTTATTAAGTCCATTCTTTTCAGCATCCAAATATACTAAAGCATTCATTTTATCCTTTCAAAAAAGGTTTGCATCTCCATTGAACAAGTCTTGCGTAGATTCCTATAGTCAGGTGCTGAGATGAAGAAATGAAGTAACAAAGTTGCTTGGGAGGATGTCTGCTTACCAAAAAATGAAGGTGGCTTGGGCATTAGAAGAATTCATGAATGGAATCGGGCTTCAATGCTAAGGGACATCTAGACCTTATGCTCTAATAGTCAATTTCTCTGGGCTACCTAGTGCAAATCCAACATTCTAAAAGGCAGATACTTCTGGGAAATAAAACCTCCATCAGTCTGTTCCTAGAACTGGAGAAAGATCCTTGGGCTCTGTGAAGAGGCAATTCAATTATCCAAGTACATGGTGGAAAAAGGTGACACCATTTCTCTTTGGTACTCCCATTGGCATCCCAAAGGTCCCTTAATTCCCAAGTATGGTCAACTTGTGGCATATGATGCGGGTCTAACTAGAAATCCTAAGATCTCAAGTATCATCTGTGGGGAGCAATAGAAATGGCCTTATCCAAACTCATGGGAGCTTAGAGAGATTGTATTTGATAATCCTCTTGACTACCAACTAGACCCGACTCGAGAAGATGTTTTTCTCTGGTTAGCCTCTGAATCCAATTGCTACACGGTAGCTACTACCTTGGAAGCAATATAGAAAAGGGCACCTAGGATAAGTTGGCATAGTCTTCTCTGGTTTCCCAATCATATTCCCCGGCACAGTTTCATCGCATAGCTTACAATCAAGGAAAAGCTGAGCACTAAAGACAAATTATCTAAATAGGGGCTAAATGTCAACCCCCTATGTGATCTCTGTGGGCAATGCAATGAAGATATGGACCACATTTTTTTCCAATGCTTGTTCTCTAATGAAGTGAAAAAGTTAATCCTACAAGAGTGCGACATTGTTAAACCAGTCCAGCCAAGGAAGGAAGAGGTAGCATGGGTTGTGGGAAAGTTTAGTGGGAGATCCATGAGTAGCAGAACTAGCAAGCTCATATGGGTGGCCATGGTGTACTACATATGGAAGAAAAAAAATTCTAGAGCTTTCAAGGGTACCTCCTCTACCGTAAGCAATGTTGTTAGTCGAGTCAAGTATGATGTCAAAGTTAGAAGTCTTCATTCTCTTGCTTCCTAAGGTTCTAGAATAGGTAGTGACTTATGTAATGGATGGGAGATACCTTTTTGTAATTGACTAGTCATGTAAAACGGGGGTATGCCCCTAAGACATTATATTTACATTTTTCTCCCATTAATCCAAATTACTCACAATTATCAAAAAAAAAAAAAAAAAGATATAGGGATAAAGGATCACCTTGTCTCAGTCTTTTAGCACCTAGGAAATATCTTTCAAGGGCACTATTCATGGAAAGGGAGAAATGAGGGGAGTGATACAAGTCTCTATCCATAACCTTGCTTGGTTTGGGAGCTGGAAAGCATGTAAAATGTCAAATAGCAAGCTCCATGAGACTGAGTCGAAGGCTTTCATTAGATCAATCTTCAAGGTACTTCTAGGAGATAAGGTAGTTCGGTGATAATTCTTGACTAACTTATGCATCAAAAAGATCTGGTCAGAGATGGATCTTCCTTTAACAAAAGCTGCTTGATTGGAGCTTATGACATAGGGCATTATCCCTTTAAGCCAGTTAGCAAGTATCTTGGAGATGCATTTATAGAATGTGGTACAACATGAGATAGGCATGTAGTCAGTGACCATGCTAGGATTAGGGACCTTAGGAACTAGAGCTATGATAGTAGCATTAGCTGACTTCAGGAGCTTCCTTGAGTTACAGAATTCCTTGGTGGCGACCAAGAAGTCATCACTAACAATATGCCAAGCCTTCTTGAAAAAGTGAGAAGTGTATCAATCCAGGCACGGGGCTTTGTGGTTAAGTAAAGAGAAAATGGTGGCTTTGATTTCCTCATCCATCACCTCCCGAGCTAGAGAATCAAGTACGGCTTTAGGGATATTTGAAACCATTAGCTCTTCAACAAATTGTCGTGCCTCAAAGGGGTTGGAGCATTGAGTTCCAAGTTATTGCTTGAAATGATCAATGAAGATGGCCTTAACCTGCTCATAGTTCTCTTGCCTTTCACCATGCGTATCCAAAATTGAGAGGATTTTATTCCTAGAGCAATGGGCTTCGCTTTCCTATAGAAGTAGAAAGTGTTTTGATCTCCAAGCTTTATCACATTATCCCTAGCTTTTTGCTTGTAGAAAGCCTCTTCCGCAATTAACAAATGTTTATATTCTTCAATCACTCTGTTTTCAAGCTCAATAAGATGAAGAGAATGATTGATTTGGAGTTCATTTTGAATTTCTTCCAGTTCGGCCTTGCAAGATGCAACTTTCTTAGAGATGTCACCAAAGAACTTGGAGTTGAAGGTTCTTAAAGTTGATTTGAGGGACTTGAGTCTTGAAAAAGGCTTGGACATCGGGGCTCTATTTAGTGGTTTAAACCATTCATCTTCCACCACCCGCAAAAACTCATCATGCTTAATCCAATGTTGAAGAATTTAAAAACCAGATTGAGCTTGCATCCAAATGTTGATTATAATAGGGCTATGATCTGAAATTAAGGCCATGGGAAAGAAAGCTTCAGAATTAGGTAACTTGCCTAGCCAAGATTCATTCACCATGGCTCTATCAAGCTTGTTATATATTATTAGGCTCTCCTCTTTTTTGTTGCTCCAAGTGTAGTAGTAACCAGAGAATCTCAAATCAGTCACTTCTATTGCTTTTAGGCACTCATTGAATTCATATGTTGCTTGTTTGTCTATTCCATAGCCTCCTATTCTTTTTTTGCCATGTCGGACAACATTAAAATCTGCAAGAATGATCCACGGTGCTTGGGTTCCAATTATTGCTTGATTAGCTTGCAGCTCTTTCTACAAATCTTCCCTTGCTTACCTATCATTTGAAGCATAAAAAAAAGTTGCAAAAAAATTCACAGATAATAGAAGATGGGTGATATGACAAAAAATAGCTTGGCTAGTGCTATTCAAAACATAGCTCTCGTTTGATCACCTGGTAGGCAAAATCTTTAGATTGATTATCTATGGTTATACCTTGCCAACCTTTCTACCTCTTCTCCTAGAACTGCCGCATCGGCTTCCTCCTCTCCTGTTAAGCATGGAACATTAAATCTTGAGGAGTTTAGAGTTGAGATTCAGAAAATTAAAAATCTATTTGTAAATATGAAGTCAGTCTTAGAAGCTGGAATTTGGGCTCAATCTGCTGTTTCTAATTCAATGCCTCAAGCCTTTGAAGTCTAACTAGCAGCAATGGGAGTCCAGAATCCTAACTTAGGAATCCAGAGAAGTGATTTAGCAGAATATGAAGAAGGAAGGCTCAACTGGTCGTCTTATCCTAAACTTGAAGTTGAAACCCCAAAAAGACCCACTGACACATCAATAGAGAAAAGGTTTTTTTTTTTTTTTTTGGTGACCCAGAAATCGCACCGGTTTAGACCTCAACGGTCCACGGTCAATGGAGAGAAGTTATGTGTCCAGTAACTATGATGTAAAAAATGGGAAAGATGTCTCAATAGTTTCACAGCTCGGTGGGATCTCGTCTCAAATTCAGCCTCAGAAAAAAAAAAAAAAAAAAAAAAAAAAAAAAAAAAAAAAAAAAAACAA
>JAVXUM010183195.1:0-11078 GCA_035590655.1 Pouteria glomerata
AAAAGCTGGGCTAGTTATACATGTTGTAAATATATTTTGAAAGGATATTGTGATGTATATAAATTTCTTTTGATTTTAGGTTTGTAATGGCCATAAGGCCAAGATATGTACCACTTTATAGAAATTCATATATTGGAATGGTTACACGTTTATATCGGTCATTGTGGGTCGGATATGTGAACTTGGATAAGATTGTATGTTTAAATTATAAAACTGCTGCGCGGTTGTATGGCAGTGAGTGTATGTTGCAAAGGTATTCTATTAGGTACCCATTTGGCAAATTTATAGGCTGTTATATAGCAGGGGAGGTTTTCTGGGTCCGTTGCGTGACCAGTGTGTTTGCTCTGATATAATGACCAAGTTTTCATGTTTATATGTCTTACACTCACTCCTCGGGCCCCCCGGACCCGGGGCGTGACAGATTAAATTACTATTCAAATGTGTAATGACTATTTAGCGACTCACACATGATTGTGTAAAGTTGTTATATCATTTTATTTTATGTAAATGTTACTTTAGACAATAGTTCTCATACTATCATTTTACATTTTCAAAATGTTTTTAATATGTTACATATATTTTTTTTTAAACTTAAAAAAAAAATTACAATATTAAGTAAATTAAAAATATTTGCATCTAAATGAATATAAAATATATATATGTTAATTGGTAGTATTTGAATATGAAATAATTGTGATTAACTTGTATAATCAAATTCATTCAGAAAATATTATCTCAAAATTTCAAACTAAATGCATTTTTCATTTTTTATTTTAAGAAACAGTTTTCAAAATATTAAACCAAATACATTTTAAGTATTTTGAAAACTGAATTTGAAAATAGAAAATAAAAAATAAGAAAATAAAAATAGAAAACAAAATCACAAACTAAATGGCACCTACATGATTCAAAAGTTGGAATTAGTGGAAGGTATTATAGAAAATTAAAAAACTTGATTAATTTTTAAATTTCACCAAAACTACTATCAGAAATGTACATATTAATTGGGCTTTTTTAATTGTCCAATTTTGAATGGCCTTCGTATGGTGTATCAATTCTACGGGTTAACAATGTCAAGCCCATGAATCTATTGGGCCAAAATGAAAAGCGGAGTAGATCTTGGGCTACAAACACCGACTTCTACACCTGAAGGCGGACGTACCAATACTTGTGAAATGACTCATTCCGCTGCCTTCCAAACCGTGTGTTAGCTCAGTTGAGTGTTGTGCGGGTTGCCACGAGTACCCCCACCAATCAATCCAGTTTAATTTATTTAAGGTTTATGTTCTGTCCAAAAAAACATTCTCTTGGTGCAGTAAAGACGTAGGATTACACTCAAAATTTTTAGAAGGAAAGAACTCTCACACAAGTAAAGAGAGAACCCACAAGAACCAATATAACATAATTTAAATGGAAGAGAATAGAACACTCTTTGAAATACTTTTCTATACTCTACTTTCAACCATGTTCACTGTACAATTTATAGACACCAAAAGAATATTCTACATAAGATCTTTTAATAACAATTAAAGCATGTGATTCATATTCCTATAGTCTAGATTCATAGTATAAAGAAAGACCTTTTCCAATTCCCATGACACAGCTTTTCACCTTCCAATATTATAGTTAGCACAATAATTTCAACACTCCCCCTTTGTGCTAACTTGGGAAACCAAACCCATTTGGGCTCTAAAATATTCAAATTTTTCCTTAGGCAAAGCCTTTGTAAAGATGTCTGCAATCTGTTTATCTGAATCTACCTTAATAAGATCAATTGTTCCTTCTAGCACTTTTTCTCGAATGAAGTGATAATGAACTTCAATGTGCTTTGTTCTTGCATGGAACATTGGTTTTGAACTCAATCGTATGGTACTTAAATTATCACAATAAATCTTCACTAGTTTTGCAATAAGAGAAATATCTTTGGTCAATCTTTTTAACCAAACACACTCTTGTGCTACAGCTGTAGCAGCATTATATTCAGTCTCTGTGCTTGATAATGCAACTGTAGCTTACTTTTTACTCGACCAGGAAATTGCAACTGATCCAAGATTAAACATATATCCCGAAGTGGACCGTCTTTATGAAAGATCGCCGGCCCAATCAACATCCGTGAAGCCTTTGAGTGAAAATATACCTTGTTTGCTCTCATACAACAATCCATAAGATATTGTATCACTGAGATACCGTAGAATCCTTCTAGCTACATCCAGATGAGGTTTCCTGGTCTTTGCGAAAATTAGCTAAAAAACCTAGTTGGAAAACAAATATCGGGCCTTGATATGGTCAAGTACAGTAGACTTCTAATCAACATTCCATAAGCATGAGCATCCTTTAACTCTTCTCTATTATCAGCCTTTAATTTCAAATTCTGCACCATAGGAGTGGCAGCAAGTCTGCAATCTTTCATGTTGAACCTCTCAAGAATTTTTTTAACATATTGAGCTTGGCAAAGAAAGGTACCTTGTTTGCTCCTTAATACCTGCAACCCAAGGAAATGATGGAGTTCTCCGAGATTCTTCATCTCAAATCGAATAGCAAGCTCTTGTCCTAGTTTTGTAACTTCTTGCTCATTATCTCCAGTGATTATCATGTCATCAACGTATAACAGTACTAGAACATTTACATTAGAATTTTTTTCACAAAGAGACTTGCATTAGCATTAGATGAAGAATACCCAAAAAAAGTTAAGTATTCAGAAATTTTTCCATACCAGGCTCGTGGCGCTTGTTTCAGCCTATAAAGTGCTTTCTTGAGTCTACAAACATGGTCTGAAAATTTTGATGACTTAAAACTAGCTGGTTGCTCCATATAGATTTCTCGATCAATGTCTCCATAGCGGAAAGCATTTTTAACATCTAGTTGCCAAATTTTCCATCCTTTAAATGCTGCCAAAGATAAAATAACACGAATAGTTGTCATCTTTGCCACTGGACTGAAGGTTTCTTCATAATCTGTGCCATACTTTTGAGAAAAACAACGAGCCACAAGCCTCACTTTGTGCCTATCAATGGTCCCATCTGTCTTTCGTTTGATTTTATATACCCACTTACAGGAAATGGGTTGAATAGCTTCAGGTTTTGGCACTAAATCCCATGTTTCACTCTTAATCAGTGCTATAATTTCTTCTTGCATGGCACTTTTCCATTCTGCAATTCCTTTTGCTTCTTCAAATGATATTGGTTCACATTTATCAAACGGACCTGCAAAGAAACATTCAGAAATGTTATGGTAATCTGTCCCCAAATAAAAATCGTAATATTTCTCTTGTCCTCTGATCTCTCTTTTATTTTTGATGCAAAGTTTCTTCTTGACTTTTATTATGACCTGGGACAATTTTTTGTTCATTTGAGAACTGGTCATTCCTCATTGAACAAGCAATTCCAGACCTTAAAGAGCATTGAGTGTGTTCTTCATCTCCTTCATAGTTTGATGGTGTTGCAAAAGAAATTAAAGCTGATTATACATAATAAAAAGAATTTTCATCAAAAACAACATCTCTAGATGTTACAATTTTGTGCGTTCTTGGATCCATACACCGCCAGCCTTTTCTGTTTGGATCATACCCAAGGAGCACACATTTATTTGCTTTCGCATCCATCTTCCTTCTCAGTTGATCTGGAATATGTACATAACAAACAGAGCCAAAGATTCTGAAATAAACAACTGAAGGCTTTGCCTTATAAAGTTTCTCGTAGAGAGTCTTCATATCAATGACTCTTGAAGGAAGTCGATTAATCACATGGCAAGCACATTGCATTGCTTCCGCCCATAGTTCTTGTGGCAAACTTTTGGCATGTAACCAGCTTCTACATACTTCTTGCAAATGATTTATCTTACGCTCAGCGACACCATTTTGCTGAGATGTTCTGGGGCACGACATCTATCTCCGTATCCCATGATCTTCACAAAAGTCATCAAACCCAGTTGATAAATATTCTCTTCCATTATCTATCCTTAAACACATAATTCTTTGTTGAAATTCCCCTTCAACCATTCTCTTAAAGTGCTTGAAATTTGAGAGAGACTCAGATTTTTCCCTCATAAAATATACCCAAGTGAACCTAGTAAAATCATCAACAAAAACAAGCATATAATGGAATCCACTATAACTTGCTTCTATGTTAGTTAACGGGTCTGAGTGAATAAGCTCCAAAGGCGTCTAAGTTTTAATGGTTGAATTTTCAAATGGAAAACGTTGGGCTTTCCCAAATTGGCAGCCTTCACAAATGATTCCATGATGAAAATTTTCCAACTTAGGTAGCCCATCAACCATTCTTTGTACGGAGATTTCTTTTAATCTCTCATAACCCACATGGGCCAAACGAGCTTGCCATAACATGGCATTATCTTGTTGGCTAGTTCTTTCCACGTAAGCATCACTAGCTGATAGAATATAGAGGGATTTAACCTTCCTTCCTTCTAGCACAAGATCAGCATCAATATTTCTAATAATTTCAAGAACCTTAACATCATGTGGCCCAAATAAAACATACCTTCCACTGCTTGAAATCTCAGAGACAGAAAGAAGGTTTTTGGTCATGCCAGGAACATGGTAGACACTGTTCAATGTAATGCCACCAGCATTTGATCCCAATTTCTTTACCGCAACACTGCCTTCATTTTCCACGGGATGAATGGAATTGTCCGCTGTTACAATAACATCATTTCCCTTGTATTCTTGAAGTTTTGAAAACAATGAAGCGTCTCCAGTCAAATAATGGGAACATCCAGAATCAATTATCCAATCTCTCTTGTAATTAATAGCTGCCAGACCTTCCTCCAAAGTTCCTCCATCAACAGAAGTTGGTGCTGATTTTTTTGGGATATCTTCATGCCACAATGTAGCAGTTAAGCAAATATCCCATTGATTTATAAAACTCTTTTGTTCTTCATCTTCTTCCTTTGAAGTACCTTCATTTCCTTCAATAACTTTGGACCAATAATTTCTTTGTATGTGTCCAAGTTTACCGCACCTATAGCATCTGACTTTCTTCTTGGCCTCCTGTTGTAAACTTGCAGTTTCAAATTTCTGATCTTGTTGTCTTGAATTCTTTCCCTTTCAATTCTTTTGGAAACTCCTTCTATTTTCAGTGAATAAAGCCTCATCTTAAACAAAAATTGAAGCATTTTCCATTTGCACAACCAAAGCTTCTTGATGAACTTGAAGATTTTCTAATTCAACAATGCTGGGCTGGTTTGCCCATCCTTGAATAGATGTCAGAAATGGCATATATTTATTTTTAATACCCCGTATTAGATACCGACGTAATCGTGATTCACTTATAGGCTCCTGGGGGTCAAGCTCCGAGATTTTCGAACATATATCCTTCACCTTCTGGAAATATTAAGCTATGGTCATGCTACCTTGCGTAGTATTTGCTAGCTCATTTTCAAGAATCTGAAGCCTAGCTGTACTCTTCTTTGTAAAAAGCCTTTCCAGAGTATCCCATACTTCCTTAGGAGATTCCTTGTCTCTAATGTGACTAATTTAATCCTTATGGACAGATCCTCTTAAGGCCAACAAAGCCTTGCCACTTCTAATCTTCCATTTTCTTCTAGCTTCAGAATTCTCAGGAACATCAGCAAGTTTTGCATCTCTTCCATCAACAATCTCCCAAAGGTCTTGTCCTTGGAGATAAGCTTTCTTACAGAGTCTCCAATACTGATAATTTGTATCGTTAAGTTTCTCTATGCCAAACTGGTTCAAAGCACCACCATTAGCATCCATCTCCGGCACAATTAACCCAGCTGCCAACTATTCTTTGTATCCTTCTTTTTAATGACAATCACCAAGAAACCCACAACCTGGCTCTGAGATCATGTCAAAAAAACATTCTCTTGGTGCAGTAAGGACATAGGATTACACACTCAAAATATTTAGAAGGAAAGAACTCTCACACAAGTAAAGGGAGAACCCACAAGAACCAATACAACACAATTTAAATGGAAGATAACAGAACACTCTTTGAAATACTTTTCTGCACTCTACTTTGAACATGTTCACAATACAATTTATAGACACCAAAAGAACATTCTACATAAGATCTTTTAATAACAATTAAAGCATGTGATTCATATTCCTATAGTCTAGATTCATAGTATAAAGAAAGACCCTTTCCAATTCCCATGACACAGCTTTTCACCTTCCAATATTATAGTTAGCACAATAATTTCAACATGTTCAAATTAGAAGAGGCACATCTCTCAAAGATAATAAACAAACAATACATTTACTTGTAACTAAGGGTGAAAATGAGTCAAATCGAGTTGAAATTTAATTTTTTCGAACTCGGCTAAAACTTTTTATATAGAGCTCAACTCGACTTTTATATAAGCTCGAGTTCGGTTTGCGAATAGTTTAATTAAACCAAAATAATATCATTTTAGTTTAAAATATAATAAATAAAATATTATTAAAAATATCATTAAATATATATATTATTTTATCGAGCCAGCTCGCAAGTTTTTGAGTCAAACTTCTCTAGGTTCGAGTTTGAACTCGAATCTAAATGAGGTATAAATCAAGTTTGATTCGAGTTCCTTTACTTATGAATTAAATTCGAGTCGAGTTCAAATAACTTAATTCTGTCCCTACTTATCAGTAATAATAATAATTATGAATTGTTGTTGTTATTGTTGTTGTGTACGCAAGCATAACAACCCTTACTTAATCACGTAATAAATTCCTGTTTGTAAATATAATTTTGGAATACAACTCTACCTTTTTACTATTTTTATAGTGCAAGGGGGGGACGCATGCCTCTTGGCCTGGCCTTATTTTTCTCGGAATTGGAAATTTTTCTAGCGTCATTAGTTATTTAGACTAGACTTCAGATTGAGTGCATCCGTCCGAACCTATTTGAGTGTAAAAAGTTATATTTTTGTGTATATATTATTTTATGTACATTGTCTTATAAGTAATTGGATTTTTATAATAAAGTTCAAAAAAAATTATTTATATTAATATTAAACTACTTATTATAACATTTTTTGAAATTACCGTTTTATCTAAATTTATAGTTAAAAATATTTTAAACATAAATAATTTTTGTTGACAAATCAAAAATGAAACCTAAGCCCAATATGTTAAATTGGACGGTCCAATCCAATTCGACAAACAAAATTCTTCTGGTACGAGCAAGTCCGCAGCCACTACCCGAGGTTGCGTACTGGGTGAAACTCGCTCCATGACCGTAACCGACAAAGAATCATTGAGAGTAAATCAGCCTAGGCAAGCCCTGACTGACCGGTTCGGCCGAGGGAATTATTAGGAGCCCGCCACATAGCTGAAAGCTAGCCCCCGAAGGAGGATTCAAACTTGGAACCAGTAGGTGGGTCAAAACCCCAGCCGCTCCCGAACTCCACTCGACCACCCCCGAACGGGTAACAATATTCTTAATCTAATGCCGGTCTGCTCATTAACCAACCGTGTGTGTGTATATTAAAATATTTTGACAACCTCCACATTTCAGTAGATATCTGCTACTCCAGAAACCCATGAATTGATACACAGAACCAAGGATAAAGATTGTATTTTGTTAAAATTTAAAATTTGTAAAATAATTTAATTAGGGTTGTTTTTAGAAGTTATTTGATTTAATGTTTGAATTTGATGAAAGCTTGAAGAGTACTTTAGGAAATTGTACACACACAATGTGTGTAAATTTTGTTATATTTTTATTTTAAATAAAATAAAAATTATAAAAATTATTTGTTTAATTTAATTAGGGGTATACATGTAAAAATAATGTGGTAGTTAAAAATTTAAAATATATAAAATGACTTAATTAGGGATAATTTTTAGAAGTTATTTAATTTAACATTTAAATTTAATAAAAGATTAAATAATATTTTAGGAAACCAAAACGTTTCACCAAAATTAAAATTTTATTAACTTTTTTGGCTTCACCAATATCCCCTAATGTTTCCTTTATAATAGTATATAGATAGATGATAGGAAAAATGTTTGTTTGGGTTAGATATGTACATATATATATTTGACTTCATAATTAATTACCAAGTGAATTTACATTAATTTGATAATCAATAGTGATGAATTCATGGAATTTGAACCTAAATTTAAACATTAGTGAATAAAAGCAAAAAACCATAAAGATTAGTTTGATAATTAATATTAATTAATTTTGCAAATAACAAAAAAAGAAATAAGCAAGTTAGTATATTTTAATGCAAATCATATTAAACAGTAATATTAGTATATATTAAAATCGTGAAATTTTTAGGTATTTATGATTTTTATGTGGATATTTTTAGCTTAAAAAATTATGTATCAAATTATATAGTTTGTAGTTTTTTATGATTTTTAGGAGGATATTTGTGACCAAATAAAGTTTTCAATATTTTTAAATTAATCATTGGAATTTTTAGGTATCTATGATGTTTATTAAGATATTTTTAGCCAAAAAAAAAACTATGTATTAAATCATTAAGTATATTTAGGTACTTGTGACTTTTATGAGTACTACCTTATCAGAAAATGTCTTTCAATTATTCATGTTTCAAACAATGTATCAAATCATGAGGGGTGTTTTTAGGTATTAATATTTTTTATGAAGATATTTTTATTTTAAAAAATATTTTTTAGATATTCATATTTTTATATATCTGTGAGATAAGAAAAAATTTTTCTCTGTAAAAATGAGTATGGATAGGATACCGTTAACCCTTTGACGTATATATATATATCTATATATTCTTAGGTACACAGCAAACAACTGGGGTCCATCCATTTGGTTCTATTAAGTAAATATCAACTTGCCAAAGGAAACAGTGTTTGTTCTGATGTTCAACTTTCCTTTGTGTTTTTTATTTTGTATCCTCCGTTAACAGCGGATGTCAGGTGTTGACTTGCATCCATCGGTTGATGAGCTCACATCAATTAGGTGGCATTTAGTTTATTTTTTATTTTTTATTTTTTATTTTATGTATTTTATATTCTAAAATTTCAAAACATAAAAGTAAAAAATATTATGTTTTTTTTATTTTAAATTAAAAATATTTAAAATAATTTTTTTTTCATTTTTCATTTTATTTGTAAACTTATTTTTTATTTTCTAAAATAAAATTTGAAAACACATGTGACCAAATATTTTTTAAATTATTTTTCTTATTTTTAAAAATTTAAAATAAAAAATAAACTCAAAATAAAAAATAAAAACTAAAAATAAAAAATAAAAAAGTAAACTAAACGAGACGTTATATTCCAAACCTTCTACAAATTTGGATCACCGTGAATATCAAATAATGCGCTTGTTGCTGGCATTTGACCATGGTATGTTTGTTTGTTTACCACCTTTCCCTCTTTTTCATATAGCTAAGTTAGGTGTCAGGATGGCTTCCACTGGGCCGAACCGGTCAGCCAGATTTTGTCTAGGTTGGTTTACCCTTCAAGTCTCTTTGCCGGCTAGGAGCCTGAGGCGTGCTTCGCCTTATGTGCACCCCAGTGGAATAGCGGCTGCGGACTTCCACGTACCAGAAGTTAGGTGTCAGGATCTGTTGCCGACTCGAGTCTTGGAATGTGCTTCGTCCTATGCGTACCCCTTGAGATAGCGGTTGCAGACTTTCACGTTATTTCAACTAATTTGTGTGTATTTCGAATAGTTCTTAAAGATTTAAGTTAATAATCGAGCGAAATTTTAGTAAATCTAAAAAGACTTATTTGTAATTACCAAAAATCATGACATAAATTTGCACTTACGTGCAAAAAGAAATTCAGAATTTAATGTTGAAGGCGGCAATGTTAAACCATTAGAAATGGAGGATTATATATCAGAAATTTTAAAAAAAAACTGTGAAAGGCCAGGCCTTAAGATTTATTCAAAACCTTTACTAAAATTATATTGGCCTCTTAACAAATGTTAAAACGCAGAAGATAGTCATCGGTCCTTAAATCTGTCATTGCTTACGTGAGAGTTCCACTGTTAATATGAAAACTTTCTGTAATTTACCTTTTTCTTTGACTCTGTTCAGAATGTGGATTAATGATTCGAAGGAAAACAATGAGAATATAAAATCACATATCTTGTTTTGATTGTGTAAAATAATGAAAAGTAAAACATACGGAATTTGTAAAATGAAAACAATAATTTATTCAAAAAATTTTTTCAGTTTTTTAATTTCTTTAACCTAACTAAACAAAAATATGTATAATATATTTAGATTTATATATGTACTAGAAATAACTTTTATTTACTATACTCTAAACAAAATTAGTTTTAAGTTTTCTATATAAATAAAATTTTTGACAAAAAATTTAAACCAAAAAAATTATGATAATTTATGGGTTTTAATTTTTTTTTCAAAACTTCAATCCCTAGCAGCTGTTATACGTATTTTGGTTTCTCTCTTCAATTAATTTTTAATAAGTACCATAAAAAAATACAAATTATAGTATTTTAATTTGTAACGTTTAGTTTCCTAAAAATTATAATTAAGATTGTAAAAGAGATGATAATGTGGTCTACTAAAATGATAATTAAGATTCAATTTTCTAAAAATTATAATTAGGATTATGAGATTAATGGCAGTAGGATTCACTAAAATGAGAATTGAGCGTGAAATTAGAAATATAAAAATGATCTCAATCGTTAAATAAAAGAAATAATTTTTACCAACTGAATCTTAATTTGTGAGAAGAATATTTTCAAAAATCGTCCTATTTTATTATTTAGATATTTTATTCCAATTTATTTTTTTTTATTTTTTATTCTCTCTGCTCGGGAAATTAGTACTTCATTCAAACGTAACTTTAATATATTTGTTTGAACAACCATGTGCTTGGAGGAAGTTGAGAATGACAGATTAGCAGCCACCCAATTTCCGATCGAATATCAACCTTCCAATTAATAACCGGAGGTGGGCAGGTGTTCATTGGTGAAAACTCAGAATCACAAACTTTAAATATTGGCAACATGGCCTCCTTACACCCTTCGCTGTGTAGTTCAGTGGAATGGGGATTGAACTGCTATGTTTGGTATGTGGGAATGGAATAGAATGGAATAGAATCCATTCCCACTTTAACTTATTCTCATGTTTGGTATTAAAAAATTAAGTTA
>JAVXUM010183222.1:0-11077 GCA_035590655.1 Pouteria glomerata
CCTTATTTTGTAAATTTGTTTTCGAACTTTAAATTTGGTACAAATTATGTTAGTCCAAATTAATTTAGTTTAAATTTATACTTAGCTAAAATATATTAATTTAAATTTTAAGTTAATTTAGTTTTAATTCTTAAATTGCAGGTAATTTAAATTCAATTGATACTAAATTTCAATTAATTTAAATTTATCGTTGGCTCGCTGAAGTTATTTAAATTCAATTTTGAATGATATAAATTGAAATTAATTTAAATTTATACTTAGCTAATTTAAATTCAATTTATGCTAAATTTTAAGTTAAATTAATTTTATACTTAGCTAAGTTAAGTTAATTTAAAAGTTTAAATAAATTATATTCAATTGTGAATGTTATAGATTTGAATTAATTTAATTTTATGCATAGATAATTTAAATTGAATATATACTAAAATTTTAAGTTAATTTAATTTTGATACTTAGGTTAGGTAATTTAAGTTTACTTAAAATTTAAGGTAATTTAAATTCAATTTTGAATGATATAGATTTTAAGTTAATTTAATTTTCTACTTAGGTAATTTAAATTCATTTTATTCTAATTTTTAATTAATTTAAATTTATAGTTAGTTAATTTCAATTAATTTAAATTCAATTTTGTATGATATAGATTTGAATTGATTTAATTCTATACATAGGTAATTTAAAATCCATGTATACTAAAATTTAAGTTAAATTAATTTATACTTAGCTAACTTAATTTAATTTAAAAGTTCAAATAAATTATATTCAATTGTGAATGATATAGATTTTACTTAATTTAATTTAACTCATAGGTAATTTAAATTAAATATATACTAAAATTTAAGTTAATTTAATTTTATATGTAAGTAATTTAAGTTTATTTAAAATTTAAGATAATTTAAATTCAATTTTGAATGATATCGATTTTAAGTTAATTTAATTTGATACTTAGGTAATTTAAATTCATTTTGTACTAATTTTCAATTAATATAAATTTATACTTAGCTAATTTCAATTAATTTTGAATTCAATTTTGTATGATATAGATTTTAGTTAATTTAATTTTATACATAGGTAATTTAAATTCCATTTGTACTAAAATTTAAGTTAAATTAATTTTAAACTTAGCTAACTTAAGTTAATTTAAAAGTTCAAATAAATTATATTCAATTGTGAGTGATTTAGATTTGAATTAATTTAATTTGATGCATAGGTAATTTAAATTAAATATATACTCAAATTAAGTTAATTTAATTTTATACTTAGGTAATTTAATTTTATTTAAAATTTAAGATAATTTAAATTCAATTTTAACTGATATAGATTTTAAGTTAATTTAATTTTATACTTAAGGTAATTTAAATACATTTTGTACTAATTTTCAATTAAAGTAAATTTATACTTAGCTAATTTCAATTAATATAAATTCAATTTTGTATGGTATAGATCTTAGTTAATTTAATTTTATGCATAAGTAATTTAAATTCAATTTATACTAAAATTTAAGTTAAATTAATTTTATACTTAGCTAACTTAAGTTATATTCAGTTGTGAACGACATTGATTTGAATTAATTTAATTTTATGCATAGATAATTTAAATTAAATATATACTAAAATTTAAGTTAATTTAATTTTATACTTAAGTAATTTAAGTTTATTTAAAATTTAAGGTAATTTAAATTCAATTTTGAATGATATAGATTTTAGGTTAATTTAATTTTATACTTAGTTAATTTAAATTCATTTAAATTCAATTTTGTTTGATATAGATTTAAATTAATTTAATTTTATACGTAGGTAATTTAAATTTCATTGATACAAAAATTTAAGTTATATACTTAGCTAACTTAAGTTAATTTAAAAGTTCAAATAAATTATATTCAATTAGGAATGACATAGATTTGAATTAATTTAAGTTTATGCAGAGGTAATTTAGATTAAATATATACTAAAATTTAAGTTAATTTAATTTTATACTTAGGTAATTTAAGTTTATTTAAAATTAAGGTAATTTAAATTCAATTTCAAATGATATGAATTTTAAGTTAATTTAATTTTATACTTAAGTAATTTAAATGTATTTTATACTAATTTTCAATTATATTATTATTTATACTTAGTTAATTTCAATTAATTTAAATTCAATTTTGTATGATATAGATTTGAATTAATTTAATTTTATACATTGGTAATTTAAATTCAATTTATACTAAAATTTAAGTTAATTTAATTTCATACTTAGCTAATTTAAATTCATTTTATACTAAAATTTAAGTTAATTTAAATTTATATTTAGCTAATTTAAGCTAATTTACATTTTAAGGTAATTTAAGGCAATTTAAACACTTGTAAACTATAACTAAAAATATTAAGTTAAAATCTTAATACTCATTTTGTTCAAAACTGTAATCTATCGTTCGTTGGTTGTTCGTGGTATCTCAAGAACGAATTTCACTATTTTGTTTTATGGGAGGTAACCTCATCAATGTGGATGATGACGTTAAGTACGACATGCCATTCAAGCGTCGTATCAGGATTAGCACTTGAGCCACATACGTGATGTTACTAGCAAAACTATACAATGTTATTGGTATTGACCCAGCGCAGAGGGTTTTAAGAGTGGTGTGCAGATATCCAATTGTTGATAGTATGGGCCAAATATTTCATAAACCTCTACATGTAATGGACGATGACATAATTAAGACAATGTTTGCTATTGTTCAGAATTTACAGCACAATCATTATGACCCCTATCTGGAATTTGAGTCTTTTGATCTTGTAATGATTGGCAGTGATAGTAGCCCCTAATTGGATGTTCTGACTAAGAATGTGGTAACTAGCTACAATGAAGGCATGGCCTCATCCCCTATAATGAACCTAAAACCTGCTATGCACAACTTGTCAACTCAATTTTGATCCTGTCTGTGACTATGTGCAACATTAAGACATGTGTTGGGATTACATGACAGACAAGGCTGACGATTTTAATAGTGCTGGAGGTCTAATTGATGATGAAGACATAGAACTACAATACATAAAAACAATAGATGAGGCCGTTACTGGGGATCTAGATGCCAACGAACACGGGGAATGTGCAGCTTAACAACTACGCAAGTCGATGTCTGAGTTTTTCACCTCTGTTGAATTGATGACAGTATACTTTCATAGGCCCTTTCGCTTCGCCGTCAAACATGGAACCCGGAGAATGAGGATCATTGCATTAAAAAGTTTTTCAATGACAAATAGCATCTAATCCAATCTATGAAGTGTTATGCTGTCAGAGAAAACCAGCCCTATGTAATTGTAGAGTTTAGCAGAAAGTCTTGGGTGGTTAAGTGCCAAAGAGGAATGAAGGGCAGTGCAAGTGGCATGTGCGAGCAAGCAAGTTAAGTTTGCACAGTTTATTTAAGACAACTAAGTACGAGGGCCCACACACATGTATTTTTGCACGGCTGAGCAAAGACCATGACCAAATTGACTCAAAATTTCTTTGCAATAATATCTGCCATTTGGTTAACTCCAATCCTACATGTTCTATTGTTTGGTTGCAAGTCGAGGTAAAAGATTGGTTTAAATATAATGTGTCATATCGGAAAGTGTGGCTTGCTAAATAGAAGGTTGTGGCAAAGATATTTGGAGATTGGGAGCCATCGTGTTTGTTGTTCCTAAAGTTAATGAATACAATCCAAAATTATAACCCAGGTACGGTTGTTCACTACCAGCATCACCCTTATATAAGCGAGACCCAACGTACTCTTCAGTATGTGTTCTGGAGCTTCAAGCCCTTAATTGACAAATTTGCTCACTACATCTCCATTATGTTGATCGACGGAACACATTTTTATGGCAAGTACACTGGAAAACTACTAATGGCAATGGCCCAAGATGCAAACCTATAAGTTTTTTTCCCTAGCATTTGCATGGGTAGACGGGTAGGACTATGACGGCTGGATGTATTTCTTGAGGATGCTTCGGAGGCATATGTATAGAGATTGACAGTTGTGCTTAATCTCTGACAGACACAATGCCATAAAGGCTACAGTTGCATCCCTTGATTCTAGTTGGGCCAACGCCCACCATTGCTTCTGCTTAAGGCATATTGAGGCCAACTTCAAGAAAAAAATGGTATGGCAAACAATTGACTGACCTATTGAATCAAGCAGGGAGGGCCACTCAAGTCTACAAGTTCAATGAGTCAGTGGAGTTCCTTAAGTCCCTTAACCAAAAGGTATGGAAATACCTAGATGACATCCTAAAGAAGCAGTGAACCTTTTGTTATGGTGGTGCTCACAGATATGGAATAATGACCATTAACCTGTCTGAGTGTTTCAATAACATATTATGCAGTACGAGAAGCTTAATAATTACCGTAATAGTTCAGCTAACTTTCTACAAACTCATTTCATACTACCATTAGCATCGCCTAATTACTTCAAATGCAAGAAGCAACAACGAGGTATAAGTAGGTCCTTAGGTCCAAAAACTGTTAACCGATTTCCAAAGAGAGGTAATAGTTCATTAGGTTATGGAGTTCAATCATGTAACTGGGGAGTGTCAAGTTGTGACAGGTTCCCATCTAAGTAGGGAGAACAACACAAAGGTTGTGCAGTTAAGAAATGGGATATGCAGTTGTGGCAAGTGGGAGGTTCTAAAGCTACCTTGTTCGCATGTGATAGTGGTGTACGACAGAATACACATGGATTGGATGCAACAAGTGTTAAGTGTATACTCAATGAAATCGTATATGGTGCCTTATATGCCGGAGTTTCATCCCTTGGAACATGAGGATTACTGGCCCACCATTGAAACCCTATTCTTTATCCCTAACCCGAATCTTCTTCACAAAAGGGGCCATCCTGTTCGACAAAGTTAAGGAATGAGATGAACAGGTTAGAATGTTGGTCCACCCCACATTGCAGTATATGTAAGCAATAGGGTCATGATCGGCGCAAGTGCCCGTCACAGGCTTTATCACCACCAGCCACTAGATTCTTACAGTAGTAAATTCAAATGCTACAAATTTTAGTTATAATTAGTCAAGTTGCAAATTCTGTTGATGATGTAACATTTTGACTTTTATAGTAATGAAAGCGCATTAATAAAGTTTGAAACTGTTCTTCTCAAATTTATTTACTTAAATTTAACGTTGTTTAATGAAAGCGTATTAATGAAGTTTGAAACTTTTCTTTTTAAATTTATTTACTTGGATTTAACGTTGTTTACCTATTACTGTGTTGGTATGACCAAATTGTGAATGTTCATGTGATTTTTACAGCGAGATGTCTCATCGGCAACGTATGTTGGATCCTCAGCCATTAGATCCCCATATACTCCACTCCTAGGTTGAGCATCGGTCTATTAATATTTAGGACTCACCTGTTAGGGTACATAATTTAAATTCAGTGATTATAATATTGTACTCATGCTATCATTTCACGTATTAGTTTGCGATTAATACTTATTATCCTGACATTTGTGTTTTATGCAGTTTGAGAACGTGATTCAGGTTCGAACTACGATGATTGCCCTCTGCCAGATATTAGATCCACCTCAGGATCCTCGTGTCCTATAGCAGCTTCATAGGGCTGGACTCTATGGGATATACAGGCTAGGAGCTATCCACCTGTACTGCCCCCTGCTCACTTCTTTAATAGAGTGATGGAGACGGGAAACGTACACTTTCCACTTTCCCGTCGGTGAGGCTACGATCATGTTACAGGATATCGAGCTCATTTCAGGCCTATGGGTTGACGGGGAGTCCGCCACAGGAACGGATAAGCAATGTGGACTGGCAGGACGGCATACGCTATGCTAGGAGCTACTTGGGATGACTCCAAATCTGACAGACTTTAAAAGAGACTAGCTAAAAATTACTTAGCTCACGGACCATTTCTTAGTCTTGCCAGAGGAGGCTATAGATGCAGACATATAGTACCATGGCCGAACATTGATTCTCATCATCATCGGGACACATCTACTGCCAGACCACTCAGGTAACATGGTGAAGCTACATTACCTGAGATTGCTCCAGGACTTAGATGTGTGCAGTAGGCTAGCTTGGGAAGTAGTTGCTTTAGCCTGCTTGTACAGGGAGATGTCTTCGGCTTCCACTACACATACAGGCGAGATGGTGAGACCGATTGGCATACTTCAGGTATAATGCAAACTGTATTTATATGTATATTATGATATGCCATTATGATGACATTATTATGTGATTTTAATGTAATTTAATATTTTTAATGATAGGTTTGGGTCTGGGAGAGACTAGTATAGTTTCGGCCAGTTATTACACGACCACCTCTCCCATTTGTTCTTGCACCAGAGGAGTTTGGCCTTCTAATTGATCCATGGGGATGCCGATGGAAGGGGGAGCTGGCGCTGAGCTTTGCGAGGCCATTGAGGGATTGCAGGGAGCAGTTAACGTTCATGAGAGAGGACCAAATAACCTAGTGTCCATACTCGAAGTAAGTTCTGAGCACTTTTCCTAACTATTACCGACTTGGAGTGGCAGTGTGGCACTCGACGTGCCCACTTATATGTTATGAGATAGTTGAGTACTACCTGCCAGAACGCGTTATGAGGCAGTTCAGCCTCCGTCAAGTGATCCCATTAGACTTTGATATGAATGCCCATTTGCACGAGCTTATGAGGCATAAACGAAGGGAGGTAAACTGCTACACTACCATTAGTGGTACATTGAGGAGTAAGACAGACAGTTGGAGTCGGTTGTCCAGGGTCAGGCTTTCACCACTCGTCTCCCATATGATGACCTGTACATGAACTGGTATCGTCAGATCACCCGGAGTCACATTGTGCCACCCTCACATGTGCCACCTATTGGGTCTTAGCCAGTGGCAACTGATATTTTAATCCTGGCATGGTGTTTTACTTATGCGTACTTGATAGTATCTATTTTATTTATTTGCTTTGCATTTATCTTCATTAATTCTTTGTACATTGCAAGTTAATATTATTGTGAGCATGCACCAAGTCACAATTGTAGTAGTTGATCGTGCAGATTAGTGTGGTTACCTTGAGGCACTGTAGCAAATTATTCAGCAAACACGACTAGTGGTTACAACGATCGATCATGAGGAGAGACTGTGAGCATCCACGTCCACTACTTAGGCAGGCTCATCCTCTCAGGCTGGACTATTACGTCCCAGCAGATTACGACTTGTTGGTAGATGAGCACGGGGGCATTTGGCAGTATATGGTCCTAAGCCCCGAGACGATCTACCCCTTGTGCTCGACTTAGACGTGCTGACCAGTTCCACAGCCACAACATCCATCTCGAGCCGCTTACGCGAGACGCAAATACCATCGTCAATGCCGAGTGCTGAGCAGCAAAACAGCGGCATACACGTACTTGTTTCAGATCCATGTGTCAAACTATAGACCCCACTACTAGCTAAAGAAGCATGCACCTCACTCTCGGCAATTGTAGATTACTTTTGGTCTGGGATTCTGCACATAGAGCCATTTACTACATCCTCAATTCCCGGATCACCTGTAGTTGCATTTGATACACAGCATGTGATAAGGTCCCCCGAGGCACCAGTTAAGGCTTACACACAACGACTTAGAGCACGAGGGAAAACCAGGTCATCATTGACAGTAGGAGCAGGCAAGCACATTCCTATGGTGTTGCCTATGCATAAGGTGTCGATAGCAGAAGCAAATGAGCCACGCATACATGAGTCACCAATAGAAGATGCACGTGTGGAGGACGCACCAGTGGGAGTAGTGGTCGAGGGCCGTCTTCAGGATGCACCAGTTGGGGAGCCACATGTGGAGGAGGCATCGACAGCCATGGCTGATAATATACCTTTACACCTACATCGATCATACCGTACAGTTAAGAGGCCTCGCTGTGGCACAGGGCGATCCACTACATTTGTTTTTTCTTTCTTACTATTCTTACATTCTTCATTTTCATATGTAATCATTCAGAGATTATTTTGATTAAGTTTTCATTTAGTTTAATTGTATTTTACTCTATTTTTTAATTTACAAGTTAGCAAATATTTATTTTGCATTCTGTTAATTAATAGGGGAAGGGAATCTTAATGGTGGATGGGGCCGACGACACCCTTTCATGCTTTTAAGTTAAAGTTTGCATAATACTTTTCATATTAATTTAGTTAATTAAATTAAATATTAATTATTATATTATTTATTAAAATATAGGTAATATAAGTTAGTTAATTAAATAAATTAATTATTAGTTATTAAATTAATTAATTACTTCTATGATGTGCTTTGCAAATTTGCAATTCTTGAACTGGAATTTAAGATAATAGTAATATTTTTTAATAGTTTTATTAAGCTTCAAAACTTACAAGGCACATCTGATTGGATAAATATATATTTAACTTTTTTATATGCAAAAACTCTTCCGTTAATTCAAGATGAAGTGATAATTAATTAATTTAATGGCTATTCTTTTTTTTTTTGGGATAATTCAGGGTGTCCGGGCCAGTTTGCGCGCACCTCAACTAATCCCTGGGGATCCTGAAGTTAACGACCGGATAAACCCTCAGTGGTCCTGAGGAGACTCGAACTAGTGATTACTGGAGAGCAAACCCAAGATCTTACCAGTTGAGTTACCCCTCAGGATTTTAATTTAATGACTATTCATTTATTAATTAACATAGTATAATAAAACACCTTACATATAATTTAGTTATTCAAATTATCTAATTATTAGCTACTAAAATATATTTAATTCAATGTTTATATTAATTACAGTTACTTGAAAAAATATTATACATTAATTTAATTAATTAAACTATATTTTTTTGTTAAGAATAAAATATTCAAATTGATATAAAATATTTTATTCAATTAACCGTAATTAATATAACAATTGAATGAAATATATTTTAATAACTAATAACTAATTAATTTAATTAACTAAATTATATAAAATATAAATTTACATTTGCTCCCCGAGTTAAAAAACTATTAGTTAGCTAAGTTAGTTTCGTGAAAATGTCGTCCACCCAAATTACGGCACATTCACTTGGAATAAATCGCCAATAATCTCTCAAATTTTCATCACTATAAAGCAAAATGAGAAAAAAAAAAAATTAAATTTATACGGTCTAAACAAACAATCCATAATTGGGCAATTTGTTTTCTTTTTGTTCTTAATTAAGAGAGCAAATTATGTTTTAATTAAAAAAAATTATCAAGGGTATAACTGTAAATTCAATTGGACTATTGATATTATATGTTATATATATAACTGGGGAAATTACACCAAGAGCAGCGGGGAAGGACCATATGGCAGCAGGGATAGCAGGTGAATGCAGTGACGTTGGCTTGGCCAGCAACATCATAGTGTCGTGAAGACATCGTTGGTGTCGTCGGCTTGGCCAGCGACATGCTTAGGCACTTTCCACTAACGACATTATTTCGGTAATTACTCCCACGGCAGCATATATATGTATTAATTTAATTATTTACTTAATTAAGCTTGAATTGAAGCATTTACAAAAGTAGGCTACGTGTCATTAGTGGTATTGACAACACCCTATTATTCTCTCGAGGGTTTATTTTTTATTTTGAGAATGTCGTCAATATCATTGACGACACTCTCTATCCTAAAATACTAACTTTTTGATAAGTTAAAATTAGATTAATGATAAAAAAATATTTTGAAAAAATGATAAGGCCTATTTAAAAAAAGAATAAATGATAAATGATAAAAATTTAATATCTAATAAGATCTATTATTTAGTTTCAGTTTTTTTTTTTTTTATTATTTACCATTTATCATTTTTTAGATAAGCTTTATCATTTTTTAGAAATATTTTTTTATCATTTATCATTTATCTAATTTCAATTTATCAATTTTCTAGATAAATCTTATCAAATATTTTAAAAATATATGGCCAGAGCATATCATTTTTTAAAAATATTTTTTATTATTTATCATTTATCCAAATTCAACTTATCAATTTTTTTAATAGATCTTATCAAATATTTCAAAAATATGCAGGCACAGAGCTATCGATATCATTTTTTAGAAATATTTTTTTATCATTTATTTTTTATTTCCTCTTTATTTTTTATCATTTATCATTTATTCTCTTTTTAAATAGGCCTTATCATTATTTTAAAAATATTTTTTTTATCATTTATCTTATTTTAACTTATCAAAAAATTAGTATTTTAGGCTAGAGAGTGCGATACTCTCACAATATAAAATAAATCCTTATTTTAGAAGACAAAAGAGTGTCGTCAATGTCACTGATTACACCTAGCCTATATTTGTGAATACTTCAATTTAAACTTATTTAAGTAAATAATTAAATTATTATATATATATTAATGTATTAAAGCCTGTATATCTTATAATCTATACTATAATACTAAAACAATGTAGTTTCTCTCTTCTCTTCTCCTTTACTTTGATCCTACGTGGCATGTCTCTTTACTCTCCATTCTACTTTTTATTTTTTTTTACAGATTTTTGAATTATTTTAAAATTCTTTCATTCTCTCTTCTTTTATTCTACTTTTCATCTACAAAAACTTTTGTTTCTTTATCTTACATCAATAAAACACTACAACTTTATCTTTTCTTTTGCTTATAAAAGCACTAGAGTTGTGACATTTTATTTTAATAAATTTTAAAAAACTTAAGAATTTTGTAAATAGACTCATTTGCTTAGATTTTGAAAAAGATTCATTTACTTGGGTTCCCAATCTAAAAGACGACTTACTTGCTTGAGTTTTGGAAAAAGATCCATTTGATTAAAATTTATATTTCAAATATACTTTTAATTAATTTAAAAACATAAATAAAAATAGAATTAAATTAAAAACCATAAAAAAGCTTAGATAATAATTATGTTATTTTTCTTATAATAAGTTTTAGTATTTTTAAATTTTAAAATTAATGAATATTAATTAGGCTCAGAAGTAATTATTTTTCTAAATAATTTTAAATTTAAGTTGGTCATATTGACTATATTTGTTTTATTTTGTAAAGCACATATAATTAGTTATAATTTTTTTAATTTGAGTTATTTTTATAAAACTAATTAAAAATTTATTATCAAATCTTAT